>JANEYF010000816.1:0-40000 GCA_029963845.1 Rhamnusium bicolor
TATCGCTATTATCAGATTTTTATGAAACAGAGTATTAAAAAACTATTTGGCAACAAAGTTATAAAATGCAAGAAGTTAGTTAATATACAGAGTGTTTATTAAGTGATGTCGAAAACTTCAGGAGGTGATTCCTTGGACAATTTTAATGAAAAAAGTTCCTATGAACATGTGTCTGCAAATGCTTTGTGACGTACTTACCACCACAGTAACGGTACTTTGAACTTTTTATCACGGTAACGGTCTCGAGCGCCAGTTTCTATTTTAAATTGTAGGGACATCACTTTATTCTATCAGCGGTGTGATAGAAGCTAGGGGTAACTCAGTGAAGAAACGAAATGCCAGGCGGTCTGTGTGTGTGGTTGTCGTTTGCGTAGAAATGGACAACTTCGCCTTACCGAAAATGATTCTCGGTGTACAAGCAGTTTTACTTACTCATATCTATGCTTTAAATAAAATTCAGAAGTTCAACTTCACCTACTCTATTTATTTAAGACTGCTTCACACAACAGTTATGTTATAATGCAAACGTAAATATTAACCTATGTGACAAGTAAGCAACCAAAGAAAAAACCAAGCAAGAGGTTATGTAATGCAAAAGCGGTGATCAGTTATATCAAGAACAGCTAAGTTACGGAAACTACTACTACGGTATTACTATCAAATGTTTACTACAAGCGTCTACAAATGCAAGCAAGCGGTGATTCGAAATAAAATACAGTTATGGCAGCTACTACTAGTATTTACAGCAAGCGGTTAATGACTCTAGTCACTAATGCTTAAGGCGGTATTACAGCAGGCGATCGGTGCAGCAAGTATTTTCAGTGGTAAGCGGTTACGGAGTGCAAGCAAGATACAAGTGTAGGAGGTCAGTCCAGGGACAGACGGTATATTTGACTGTCTAATAGCGAGCGTGCTATATCTTTAGACTCGCTCCTAATGTCCCTTGTTAGGGTCTTCTTGACTACGTGTGGCGGACCGAACGGTTTATGCATTACATCTTGGAGCACCTAGTGAGATTCTTTCCACAAACCGAGGATTAAAAACCTCACTTCTGCCACTTCGCATTCACCTAATAATCCTTTCCACAGATCGAGGATTGAAAATTTCACCGGTATTTTATTGCAATTACGACTGAGATGGGACTCTTTCCACAGATCGAGGAATCGCTTTCTCATAATTTTTTAAACTATATTTCCAAAAAGAAATAATTTAAAACGGCCAAGTACTCAGTGGCGGTCGGTCCATGGAAGCAAGGGAAGCAGTGCTTCCCCTGGGATTATTTAAAAAAAACACATAAATAGAACCTAATTATTATTCATCACATATATATTAATCATTAAAATTTACTTTTACCCAATTTCAATAGATACGGCCCTGCTTTTATGCAGCTGAGATAATGTTGCACGCTAAAACCGTAACGATGACGCACTCGATTAATCGAGCCAACAGGAACTCGCGCAACTTCGATATATGTAAGCAGAGACAACTGTCTCTGGTAAGTAGGTAACTTATTGAAATGCATCCCATCCCACTTCATAATCTTGATATCTGAGCTGTATAGCATCGTAATACGTTTTATTTTATAGATTTTAATCTCGATTTTAATATCGATTTTAATATTATACTTAATATTAATCTTCCTAGTATTATTCTCAGCTTTTGTGCTATATTTGTAAAAACTTTTTTGGTGTTTCTAAACCTGTGGTGCGACGACAAGTGATTTTTAAAACGTTGAATATTAGTGCGCGTGTACGCAGATTTAGAATTACTTATTAAATTTGGAAGCTGATTCTAGCACTGTGGAAAATATTATTTGCGTTTGTGTGGTGTGCAATTTGTTGAAAAGGGGATTTTCAACATATTCGTTTCAAGATAAACTGGATATTATTAGAAATGGGAAACCAACACCTGATTTAAAAAATTCTTAAAAACGAAAGTTAAATCATGCTATAGGTACTTTAATATTGAAGTGTACAGTGCTAATCAGTAGTTAAGGGGTTGTGAAAATTTGTGTAAATTGTTTTGTTGGCCATGTGTACTGTTCACAAATGAAAAAGGTGTTTGGAATAAAAATGGCTTTTCAGATTTAAACAACATTCACAAAGTGACAAAAAGGCATGGTAAGTGTGAAACTCATTTGGGAGCGGTGCTAAAAGAATAAACATTTGGAAAATCACGAATTGAGCATTCATTAGATCAGCAGTTGAAAGAAAGTGTTAAAAGGACTTATTGATATTGTTTGTTTTCTCGGCGAAAATGAACTTAGTTTTAGAGGTCATACTGAATCTCGAAGCGTTGCTAATAGAGGCAATTTTATCAATTTAGTTGATTTATTAGCTAAATACGATACAATTTTAAGTAACCATCTGGAACACTCCACGATATTTCGCGGTACATCAAATCATATTCAAAATGATTTGATTCAGTCGATAAGCAATATTGTTTTAGAAAAGATCAAGCAAGAAATAAAAAAGCTCCTTTTGTTGCAGTTATGTTAGATGAAACAACCGATATTACGAATATTAGTCAGTTGTCAATCGTAGTACGCTACATAAATCCAAATGGGAAATTCCAAGAGCGCTTTTTTAGGATTTTTAGACGTAGCAACGCCATGAACGGCCGCAGCTTTATATACTATAGTTTGTCAGATAGTCGATGATCTACAGTGTGGTGCCAAACTTATCGCCCAAAGTTATGATGGGGCCGCTGTAATGGCTGGTGAATTGGGGGGCCTGCAGGCCAAAGTAAAAGGGACTTTTCAGAATGCAATATTTGTACATTGTTTTGCGCATCGATTAAATTTAGTTCTAGCTCAATCTGCAGCGTGTCTTAAAGAGTGCAAAGTGTTTTTTTCAAGTATTAGTGGAATGGCTGCCTTTTTTCAAAATTATCAAAACGGACACGAGAATAAAAACTTTTTCAAGAAATTTAACCAGTGAAGAGCGGCTTTCAAAATTGTCCCTGTTAACAATAGAAAGTGACTTTGTGAAGATGTCAAAAAAATTCAAACTTTTACGACGAAGTTATTTCCGACATCGCAAAAAAGGAGAGGCGGATTAAACTACATTGTAAATAGGTAGGTATGTGCATGTTAACTACTTAACAAACTCTCTATTTCGATGCGGGTTCAATCCTCGCCACCGGCGCTGGCAGTGTTGGTGGATATGGTTGTGTGTCTGCGTTTTTTTCATAAGTGTAACCCTCGCCCGTGCAGCTTCGGCTTTGGAATCGGGGGTTGTCTAATTTTTGTGGTGTTTTTATGTTTTATGTTTATTGAGGAGTAGCGGTCCTACAAGTGTACTTTTTTTCTAGATGTCATAACTTTGCAGCTTTCGACATTTGTTTTAAAATGAGTATACGGAAACCACGTCCCTTTTCTTAAAATAATTTTTGCCTCGCTTCGCTCGGGGCCTCGCGCTACCCATCACTCTATATCACAAACTGCTTCCCCTGTATCAAAACTCACCGCACGCCCCTGCAATTACTACTATTTAAAAATAAATCAATTAAAACTTATTCGGTTTAATACACAAATAGAAACATATTATTTTTGTAAGATCTAGGGATCTACTAGGCCATTTAGTGGGTCCATTTCTTTCAATCCAGTGAAGTGGGTACGTATTATTTAAATTGTCTCTAACTGCATTTAAATAATGTGGTGGAGCACAATCTTGCTTAAACCACATCCTATTTCGAATCATTTCAGGATGATTCACCAATAACTGCGGCAGATAGTTTTCCAGAAAATGAAAATACATAGCTCCAGTCAATGTTCCGTCAAAGAAATGTGGCCCTATTACATGTTTTCCAATAATTCCTCCCCAAACGTTTATAGACCATCTGTGCGGGTTATCAACTTGCCTAAAAAGTGAGGATTTTCCGAAGCATAATAATGGAAATTATGCCTATTAACAAATCCATTTAAATGGATTTGTTAATAGGCATAAATAAAAATTTTTATGAAAAGTCGCTTCATGAGTGAATAAAACATTACTGAAGAAGGTGACATCCTGCATTTTATTTTTGACCCAATTACAAAACTGTAGACGCTTATAAAAATCATCATCACATAGTTCCTGGTGCATTTGAATATGATATGCATGAAACTTATTTCTTTTTAAGATTCGACCAACAGACCGTCAAGTTATTCCTACTAATGAGCTCACTTGTCTCTGACTAATATGAAGATTGTCAACCGTTGCCAGCACCACAGAGAACTCATTTTCTTCGTTCACAACACGATAAATGTTCGTTTGTACAATACAATTTATACTAAACTGAGGTTTTATTGCTTGTCAAATAACGAAAACTGCAAAAAAAATTTACAAAAAAGCTATGACAGTAAGGGACCAGTTAAATACTATTTTCCCACTTCAATAGATTGGAAGAAACAATCCCACTAAATGGGTTATAGACTTTTTTTTACTAGTTTACTTGTATTTTTTTTCTTGCTCTCGTAGAACTCGAGATATCGAAGTCCGACACACTATTGCCCCACCCTGTAGGTATAATGTACTTTATTCTAGTTCTGTATACTTAATACTGATATTTTTGGTCGGAAGCAATACATTTTTTATTGGAAATCTATTTTTTGTGACAGTAAAAGTTTATCTGTGCCAGGTAAGCACTTGTACGCGAATAACAAACAAAATTAAATTTTGGTCACTTTCATTACTGTAACCCAGTAAGCATGCGATTATAAACGTTCTTGAGAATTCTAAAATAGATCGGAATAAGAACTATTTATGTAAACGTATATAAATTCGGCAAGACGTTATTTTCCGATGTCAGATGGCCAAAACAAGGCTAAAGATATAATTTACAAAGGACGTTACGTAGAGGTTTATAGAACTAATATAACTTGCATAAATGAGAGTACTTATAAAAAATGTTATCCAGCGGTGGCAGAAGTTGCAAAAAAGAGGTTTTATTATTTTTAAAATTTAAATAATTGATGAGATATAGCCAGTTATTTAGTAAATAAGTTTTTGAAAAGGAAAGGTTCCTCAAAAATTTGATAATAGGTAAAGTGGTGCTTATTTTTAGGAAAAAAGATCCACATCTGTTAGAGAACTTAGGCCTGTGACAATACCATATAGTTTTTCAAAAATATTCGAATTTTGTTATTTAGACCTTTGTTAAAATGTTTAAATAAATTTAAAATATTCTCCTAAAAATAACACGGCTTTTGTTGTGGAAAATCTACTATAACACCTATAAACTGATTTTACAATAATTAATTATGTTAAGGCAGGTGAAGTTAGGATATTTTTTGATCTTAACAGGGCATTCGATTGATATTGGAGGACAGTTAGTAAACTGGATCGAGCCGTTTTTTTAAAATCTTCAACAGTATATGAGCATACATATTTAATAACAAAAATATAATAATCTGAATGTAATATGTCTTAAGTATGGGAGTTCCACAGGACTCAATCTTGGATCCAGTGTTATATATATTGCATGTCAATGAACTTAAATTTAATTTACGAAATGATTTTTTTTTCAGTATATGCTGTTGATCACGATTATTTGAGATCCTGTAAATAGTGTATTAAAAGACAAATAATGTAGTACCACTACAGAAAAGTCTCAACATTTTTTAATAAATATCAATTGTATTTCAATGCCGATAAAACATAGTTAATTCAATTTCACAGTAGACAAAAAAACTCATTCTATTTCACTTAATGTTTAATAATCCGCATTTAACAAATACCCATGATAGTGCAACATTTTTGGGCTTATACATACATATATAAATGAATGTTTAAGCTAGAAGTCACATTGTGTACATCTGATTTCCAAACTAGTTCAAATTTAATTTTTATTTGATAATATTAAAAGGAACAACTGGTGAATCTATATTATGCCTAGGTAGATTCTAAATTAAGGTTTGATGTTTGTTTCTGGGGAAGCTCCACTCTGTCACAGAATATTTTTATTGCAGAAAAACGTATATTACGTAGTTTGACGAGTATTTTTAATAATCATTCTTGTAAAGAAGTATTTAGGGACAACCTTGCCAAGTTTGTACATATTTGAAATGTGTGTTTATATTAATAAAATTAAAAATATATTTACTGTGAATCAAGATATTCATACTGTTAATAAAAGAAGCAAGGAAGAACTTCGTATACCAATATAACAAGTAATTCTCTAAATTATCTTAGGCCCTAAATTATTTAATCACTTGCCAACGGAATGTAAAATGGTTAAGAACTTTGTTATTTTTGTTGTCAAAATATTTGTATTCAGTACCCGAATTTTTTTCCTTGTACTTGGGTATCTAAGTTAGACTATTTCTGTACAATGTAATGTTATCTTTATGAAAAACAAATGTATTTATTTATTTATTTATTATTGTTTATTTATTTAATCCAAAAAATTATTTAATATGAACTGTTAGTTAATTACAGCCTTCAAACAAACAATTAAAGAAACAAATATGTATATTATCAATTGCCCTATGAATATTTGATACTTTTGAAATCTTTTTTTTGAAAAATGTTTGCATTTTGTGCATTCAATCATTTTATCAGAGATTTTTTAAATTCATTTATTTTTTTTATTTTTGGAGAATAACTTAATGAATGGTAATCACCTTTTTTCGACAATAACTCCAAAATTTTCAAACGAAAAATTAGGAAAAAAAGCAGTATCTAAAAGAGCTATATTTTATCAATACCTAAAATTTCATATTCACAGGATGCACGTTTTCCGCGACATATCTAATTAAAATCTTATTAAAAAGTGATATATTTTGTAACAAACAACAAATTTTCAAAACCAATTTTTTTTAATTTCATAGTTAAAATGAGGGCTCAATACACATTTAATTTATTATTAGTACATGTTTTACACCTAATGTAAAAAAATAAAACCACAATATTATTATATTTATAATCACGTCACCTTCTTATATTATATAATGAATCTCAGTCTCAAATAAGGAGGATAAATATTTGTATTAATACCTAGAGTAGATTCAAGGATCTATATATATTTAATAAAGGTGTAGATTTAAGTAATTTTTGATAAAAGTGGGTTCCCAATGAAACTTTTTCTTTTTGCCTGCTTCGTTACGCGATTTTGTTGATGACAACAAATTAAAAAAAAAATAGAGGAAAAGGCAATGCAAAACGCGGATCTACTATTATTCTATACACAGAAAACTGAAAAAAGACTTAAATACAACTTAACCTAGAAATCGAGTTCTCCTGTTTTAAAGAACTTTCAACTTACTCTCAAATAAAATCTAAGTCCACTGTTAAAAGTAGTATATATTTAGCTTTAACTCGCCAATTTTATTTTAAATAGAATCGTGTAATGCTAAAAGAAAAACGCAAACTCAACTTAAACATATTTTTACGAGAGTTGATTTTATTTTTTATATTTGTAGAACTTGATGATAATATGCCGGAAATCGGAATTTTTAGGATTTTCATGTGAACCAATAAAATTTAAAATTATGGGTACAAACTTCTTAACACTTACATTTAGATGCGTTCTCATCGAACCGAGTAGGTAATATATTTAAAGAAAGGACTAAAAGCAAAAAATGAATATTTTTGGAACGTTTTTGAACTATAAATTCGAGGACTATGTATTGTTAGGGGTAACTTGTTGATTCGTAGCGGTTTCATTTTTATTCAATTAATTTCTATTTACGGTCAAAATGTATATAGCTCTGGGCCTGAGTAGTACTGTTTTCTCATACTTTTATTCTTGTATATATTTTTCTCATTGAAAGCCTAAACTACCCAAAACATTTAAAGTCATATCTTTTCGGCGAAAATTGATTTGGGTCTAATATTTCATAAATTTATTAAATCCAATGATATGACACGAGCAAGCAGTTACGATTTTGTAAAAGAAGGGCACTCTCAGCGATATGTAAGCCAAGTGTTGAATATGTCTCAATCTATGATCTCTATACTCTGGGGCGCGTTCACAGTTTCCCCCACAGAATTTTACCCAGGTAAAATTTCACCCGATCGTGTCGGCACAAAATATGCTCAGCAATCTTTGAAACGTCTTTAGATTACCATAAAAAATTTGGTCTATAAAATGTCAAATTGGTAAGAGGATATTTACGGAACAACATTCTAGTCAATTATGAATTATTTTACGTACCAGCAACAAGTTAATCGAACATTTTCGATGTTCGTTAAATATTGTATAAATATCCGGGACGTATGGAACTATGAAAAAGCAGCAAAGATAAATCATGGCTATGTCTAATTTGTCTGGACCATAAGCTTCAGTTTTAATATTTTAAATGATACTTAGAACAACATTTTCTGTAATGGCCTCGAAAACATATGGAATTTTAAAATTATGTTTGGTGTTATTCAAATAAAAATGTTATTAATCTGGGAAAAGATTAAGGTTTACTGAATTAATAAAAAATTGCTTATTGTGTTAACATCTTTTAAATTATCAGGCATACATTATTATTTTTACAAAAATTTATTTTTTTTAAAGTTTTTTTTCTCTGACCGTATTGCGGTAGTAGTAAAGTTCTTTAATTATTTGTAGTAATCACGGGGTTCAGGTATTTTAGTAGATTTATACCTTTTTAAGGCATTATCATGAAACTTTCTGTAATCCAAGAGGCATACGTTTATTTATTTCATTGCTTAAAGATTTCTATCAGTAAGAAAAGATATGTTATCATCAATGATTCTTCCGTTTATGTTTACACAGATCTACCCATCTCTGATCCATATTTTTTAATTACATCTTGGTACAATTTTAATCTTGCTTTGGTCAAATATTCGCTCAGAGTAATTCCCTTGCCTTTTAACTTCTTTTTTATTTGTCTATTTCAATTTTCGTTGTCAGCATTTCAGGCCACAAATTTGAATTAGGACAAAACAGAAAAAAATATTATTATATTCATTAGAATAACAGCAAAGTCATAAAACCAATTTAAATATGTTTATTTTTTTTAAGCATTTAAAATACTCACTTTCTTTCACTCAGCGAAATCTTAAACTTATATTCTCCTGATGATAGCAAATTGCCGAAGCTACTTAGAATTTCAAAAAAATATATGAACAGAAATAAAAAGGATTGATTATAAACGAATCTTTGTTTCCAATTGAGCACACGAAAGTTGAACATACATACAAAACATATATCCATAAATTGAACTACTAAAAATTTTAATTATTATTATTGGGTAAAACAGCGTAGTTCATTTTAGTTTTATGTTTTTTATGTAATTAGAAAATACTGATTGTAATTTCTCTTTTCACAAAAAGAACTAAAATTATTGGGTTTAGGGTCAGGAAATCATTATTTTCATTCTACGTTTCAATACAAACCTGTGCGTTAGACTTCGATATCTTGAGTTCTTTGATAGCTAGAAACTCGATTTAAAAACAAATAAACTAGACAAAAAAGTTTATAACCAGAAATTATTTTCGAATATACAGGGTGAGCCAAGACGATTCTACAGCGTCAACTAACATTTTTTTTAAATGGAATGCCATGTATATCAGATCATTTTTGAAACCTCTTTGTGACCTCCTTCCACTCCTGTATTATTATTGACCCTCTCCCAACCACTTGGATGTAATGATTTTTTTTGCAGTTATTGTTCAATAAATTGAAAATGGTCACAAATAGCCATAGGAATATACGTACAAAAAAATATTCATTTTTCAATTCTACATTACACCGCCAAAAAAATATACAGGGTGTTCTATTCGAAAAAATTGAGAAAATTCATTTCAAATAGTTGTAAATTTAAAAATTATTTTTGGCCACCCTGTATACTTTTGGGAAGTGAAAATGGCTGAGTCTCATCACACAGATGTCTCATAACTGGTGCTAACATATGTTTTCTTAAAATCGATAATTGTGACTAGTGATATTTTTAGTATACACGTGTAAAAAAAAAAAAAATCGTTACATCCAAGTGGTTGGGAGAAAGTCAATAATAATACAGGAGTGAAGCGAGGCCACAAAGAGGTTTCAGAAAATGTTCTGTTATACATGGCATTTAATATTAAAAAAATGTTACTTGACACTGTAGTATCGTCTTGGCTCACCCTATAAATTCGAAAACAATTTCCGGTTATAGACTTTTTTGTCTAGTTTAATTATATTTTAAATCAAGTTTCTAGCTATCATAAAATTCGAGTTATCGAACTCGGACGCATTATTGCCCCACCCTGTATATTTATTTTCGTGTTATATTTTTATATATATTGCAATATTTTTCAAAACAAAAAAATAATAATAATTGAATGAGATTTTTTTCTTTGTAGAAGCCTCTATTAAACCTGGTCTTTCAATTGTGGGTTAACTAAAATTGTAATTTGATTTTCTTAAATTTACATTTTTGAAATGGTTATAATAACCAATACTTTTATACATGTTAAATTTTAGTTAGATTGGCTTGTACTACGATCTCAGATTTATATGAAAATATAGCACGGGTTAACCTCCAAGTAGTCCTAGTTAAATTGCGATTGAAAAACAAGAACGCAGTTCTGAAATTGCCACAAAAAAAAAAAGACAAAAAAAAGGAAACGTATTTTTTTTAGAATGTGGGACTTTTCCACATTACAATTCCCATCACTTGTAAAATTGTATTTAAAAATCTTCGAAAGCTATAAAAATGGCGAATGAATTCTTAATCGACCCAAAACTTAAATGTTAAAATTATGATTTTATACTGTACAGTTCTGTACCTTGGTTCTAAAAGGGCCAATGTCAAAATTTCCGCTTTTAGGAGTATGTTTCATTGAACTACATAATACGTGAAATATTTTGTATAAAACCGGCCAGTGCCTACCTAACTTATTACAAGAATAATTCTTGTTAGTTAGATAGACATTATCCGTTTTTATACAAAATATTTTAGGTATTATGTTGTTAAATGATGCACACAGCTAGAATTAGATGGATGGAAATGTGAGTTATGTGGGGATTAGAATAATTTGTTGCTGGGGATGGCAAATCTTGCAATATAGAAAATCCTTTGTCGGAATACGAAGTTATAATTGGACTGTATCTGTTATAAACTAAATTACATTATTGCATTATTATTTAAAACTATGATAGGTGCAGAGAGCAACAATGTAAATTCAAGTGTTTAAAAAATTACATTATTAAATAAATAGTTTTTTATGGTTTAACGACCTAGTTTTCATAGTCAGAAGGAAATCACTTCGACATGTTCAAAATCATATGTATGGTTTATTTCAAACTTCATAATGAAAAACGGCGACGTCTTTGACGGAGGTAAAGTGATCAAAGAAGCTGACATTTTTTATGTGGCAAATATGCTTGTAATAAACTGTATATGAAGATAACTTATTGTAATTTTGGTGTTGAATTAATACTGTGCCTCTCCCATTAGAAATATTTCTGTGGGCACCCTTATTTTTAAATGTGTATAATAAAACAAAAATAAATGCTTCCTTATCATTTTGAGAAATCACAACCTTAATAACTATTTGTATGTGGATATTCCTACCACGGATCAGTCCAACAATTTTCTGAAAGGCAAAGAAAAAAATGTATTAAGTGTAACGTAGTTTTTATTTTTTATACACTTAAAACGAGATATTATTTATAAAAACAATAAATAAATTCGAGATAAATTAGTAATAGATTAAAAAGATAGTCAATTTTAATTTTTGGTACATATTACAGAAATGATTTAAAGCCAAATTGTTTTGCTGACATTGCACAAAGCCTAAAAATAACAGTTAGACATATAGGTAGTTTAGTTCTTATAATTTTACACATTTTCCTAAAATAGTTATTGTCTTTACACAACAGTGGTAATAATTGCAAAAATTATATTTAACATGAAAGTAACATTTTCTATTCTACACCATTTGTACAATTGCAGCCGTTTATTTTACAAATTTTCAAAAGGAAGCAGTTCTTGTCAAGTATAAACAAAAGTATTGACCATAAGTAGGAAGAAGTTTTTAATTTCCATAAAAGTATAAAACTTTTTTTATTTACATGTAACTTAGATGTACATTTTTCAAATTTCAACAATGATATGCTTATTCTAGATCTATTAAATAGTTCTAAAATAAATGTTAATTTAAAATGATCATTTTTACAGAATACTATACAAAGTGCTATATTTATGTACAAGTTTTGGAAGACTTTGTGACTCTGTCGTCTCAAAAACTTAAAAGTTTTAACTAACCCTATAAATTACTAATATTTGCTTTACATTACTTTAGAATTTTGCAGGTACAACTATATTGTTCCATATAAATGGCGAGGCTGAAATATTTATTCAAAACTAAAATTTGCAAAACAGCAGTTCGGTACAAAATGCTTAGGACAAATTATAAGGGATATAATTTATGATATGTCTTAAATTTGATATTCTGTGATTCGTGATTTATACATTACGACATTTAACCAATTGAATATGTACCTGTATTCAGACACACACATCTGAATGTTAATACTGTTAAAGGAAATTCTCAGTTTTCTCGAAATTCATAAAAAGACATAATCGTTATGTATGAGAATTTAAAATAATGTGACACATGCTATTCTATATACACATTTAAGCCATAGCTGCATTGTATATTTCAAATGTCAAAATACTGCCATAAATATGAACTGCTGCCATGCAAAACTTGTTGAGGTAAAATTTAAATTTGCAATATACAAAAAAATTAAATATACTTAACTACAATATTTGACTAACAATCCCATATTATCAAAATTTAAAGCATCTCAGATCATTTTTAAAGATCCATACTCATCGGCAATAAATCACAATTACAGGCTGCTCCCCCATCGCCATCCTGGCACATTTTTTGACACCATAGGCTCCAATCAACAACAGGCACCTGATCGTCATCTGGTGATAAAAGTCGTGCAGATAACATCATGTCGCTTGCTGAGGCTTCCTTGTATAAACTACAGGACTGACATCCATAAATCATGTAGTCATAGTTGGTACAAAAATAGCTACAGATTTGCGCAAAGTTTGCCTTGGACTTATTCGAATTATTGTGATCACAACGACATAATGGATAGCCAAGATTATTCTCGCAAAGAATGCTGCAAGAATCTTGGCGGGTTATAGCACTGAAGCTTACCGTTCTATTAGCTTTTAGAGACTGCAAGGGTAAACCTTGGGGGCTGATGTCTACGCAATCATCTCCACAAGGGGTGCCTCCCAATCCTGACATACACAGTTCGGCGCATATTCGGCGTTCCTGCGACCGTGTGACGATTGGTTGCAAGGCTGCTGTGTCCATATAATAAGATATGTGCCTGGATATAGCCACGCCCATTAGCAGGAACAGCGGGAATATTGACATCCTGCAAAATTATGTAACTATGTTATTGTTGGCAGGGTGGAGGCGAAATGGGTGATTTACATTATATTAGCCTTTGTTGCTGTTGTTTTTATGTTATTGATGATGTATTATGATCGACTTTTTATGATAATGTAGTTTGATTGATAGATTATATGAAGAGTAGAACTTAAAAAATTAATAATAAAACAATGCATAAATTACTATCTATACAGTCTGATTTCAAATTGATCACCATCATATAAAGTTTACTTATTGTTGTCTGATTTGAATCAGATATTTTTATAACATTTTTGTAATAGGTCATCTATTATGAACTTAGTAATATTCAGTCAAACAGTTTCTAAAATTCTAGATGAACGAGGATATATAGATGATTTGTATACTGATATTACTAAAGCCTTTGATCGCATCAACCATTAATAATTATTCTTACTGAAATTAGTAAAGTATGGATTTAATTTAAATCTATTGAAATACCTTCAATCATATTTAACAGGCAGACAACAATTTATATTTTAGAATGAATATAAATCGTCAATATACTTAGCCACTTCCGGAGTGCCGCAAGACTCTAACCTTGGGCCTTTATTATTTCTGTTATTTATTGACGATTTATGCATTGATTTGAAGTGCAGACGATTTAAAAAATTTTAAGACCATAAATTTGTATACAGGATGTCTCATATTTAAAGTGACAGAGTAATGGAAAATAAAGCACACTTAACTGAATTCAAAAATTACCCAAACTTACCCTTGAATATTGACTGTTTCTGAGATTCAAGGGCGTTTTATGATTTTTGATTAAAATTGTAGTCGGTCATATTTCTGTAATGGCTTTAAATAATTGAATAAAATTTAGTTCAAATATTATACCCTTTTAGTTCAGTCAGAATCATAATTCACTTTGAAACAATTCCTACACTGGACCCAATTTTAATAACATTTCGCTCAATGCCAATAACATCACCCTGTGTATAAATATTAGTAAGCATTTGAAAAGTCAATGGATCAGTGTATAAAATAATGTCATAATATTTGATGGCACGTATAAGGTTATTCTCCAATAAATTTTCAAAAATATTGATTGATAAAATTTAAAATTTTATAAATTAGGCAATTAACTAACTAACGTTACTATTTTATTAATTTTACTTAAATACTCTACGCTCATTAAGTATCTTCATTTTTTTGCACAAGAAGTGCACATTTATTGAAAAATTAATGGCTCTTGCAGGGTTCACTCACTCACTTAAAATTCCAGGATTAAGTACTTAAATTTTATTTAAATTTGTTATTCACGTTATTTACATTTACATCATTTATGAAATACTAATACGAAATTTTCTATGTTCATTATTAAATTAGAATACCTTTGAAAATGTCGTATGATTTGGTATACGGCAATTTGGAAAAGTCTACACTTTTTTGCAGCTGTCCCATTTCTCTTGCAATAACCATACCCAAAAATATTATCTTAACGGATTGTGAGAAAGGTTAGAATTTTATTTAAATTTTCTTAGGCGATTTGCCAAATTTATTCACAAGGCATCAATACTAGGAGCATGTGGTTTCAGCATGATTGTGTTGGACCCCACTTTTCTGTACCGGTTAGAGATTACCTGATTCAGCAATATCCCAACAGATTGATCGGTAGAAGATTTCCAGTTAACAGGCCACCGAAGTTACCTGATTTTACATCTGTAGACTATTTTTTTATAGGGCCAACTTAAGTATGATATGTACAACAAGAAGTTCGATACATGGGAACAATTCCCAGAAAAAAAATATAGGTATATAATAATATTAGGAATAATCCGGAAATGATTCACAGATCAGTTAAAAACCTTTTAAGGCATTCTGAAAAATGTATTAACGCTGAGGGTGATCATTTTGATAATCTGTTGTAATTATAATTAATTGCATCGATCTGTTAATTAATTAGTTTTTTTTTAGTTGTAAGTATTTTAAGTTGTTGTTTAGTAAGTTCCATTTTGACTTTATTTTGTCAAAATAAAGTTGCCAACCTTCGGCTTAAATATTTTAATGTTATTTTCCATAGGTATTTAATAACTAATTTTAATTGTCTTTGTTAATACAAGCCTCATGATTAACATTTTTTCTTTCATGAAAACATGGAATGTTTTAAATGAGAATTTTAAACTTAAAAAAGCTTAAAAACGCCGAATTAGTTGATTATATAATTTATAGAATTTAAAATTTAACACTGATCCATTGACTTTTTAAACGTTTACTAATATCTACCAAAAAAAACTATACACAGGATGATGTTATCGGCACTGAGAGAAACATTATAAAAATTGTGTTTGGTGCTGGAGTTTTTCTAAAGTAAATTATAATTTTGATTGGACTAAAAGAGTATAATATTTGTATCGAATTTCATTCAAATATTCAAAGCTGTTCCAGAAACATGGCTGACAGTTTTAGTCAAAAACCAAAATCTCAAAAAAACATTCAAGTGTAAGTTTGGGGGTGGTTTAAACTCAGCTAAGAGTGCTCTATCTTCAATTTCTCTATGTCACTTTAAATCTGGGGCACTCTGTATATGTTCAAGAAAACCTTAATATAGTCAAACTCAAGCATTCACTTTAAATGTTTACTATGATCTGATCTTTTACAAAAAATGTCTACGATCTTATAATATTGTTTACCTTTTAATATAATACCTATGAGGTGTATCATATGTTATGTGAGTCTTACATAGAAATATTATAAGATAAGAGATATCTCTACCGGGATAACAATATAAATAATGTTTAAAATCATGATATTATCCATATGTAAAATCAAAACTTGAGTGTGGATCCATAATCTGGAACCTTACTATCAAGTTCACAAAGACGAGGCCGAGCAAGTTCAAAGAGAATTTTTAAAATTTTTTATCATTTAGAGCTACAGGAATATAGCCTTAGAGGGGCATAGATAACAATTATGTTCTAAGCACATTTCATTTTGAAAGTTTAGGGTATCGGCGAATTTGCTCAATGCTACTTTTTCTATACAAATTATTATATAATAAAATTGACTGTCCTCAAAATTTTTTCACTCCAAGAATGCATTCTCGACAAAATCCTACATTTTAAGTATACGAGCTAATACCAATATGTTGCTAAAATTGCCAATGCATTGTATGTGTTTTTATTTTAAGAAATTAAGTCAACATTGTGATATAAACTTCTGCACACAGAATCAGCTGGTAAAATATGCTAAGCAAACTATTAATATATAATTTTAGCTTATTGTTTCCTTTATTGATTGTTCTTTTGTCTATTATATAGATAAACTTCTTCTTGCCATCGTTATTTATTCTCAATAATTAGTTCTTGTTTTATTTTATTATTATTTTTTTAATTTAATTTTTAGTCTGTTTCGTAGTATTTAAGAGTAATTTAAATTGTCCTGTAATTGGATGTTACCTGTTGGGAACATAAAGCATATCATTATTGTTATTATTATAACATAAAGTAAGAAACTTTTGACTGATTTTTTTTAGGAAAGTATTGAACAAAGCTTACCAGCGATTTTTCTTTAACGAAACTCATTATGTATCCTCAAAATGTCTTTTAAGGAATTATCTTGAACAATCGAAAATTCGTGGTAAAATTTTACATAAATAAATATAAAATAGACTAAAAAAATAAAATAGTAAAGTGACAAAGTACAACAATAATATTAAGTGAAAATAATACAAAATGACATCAATAAATGAATGGCTAATTATGTCCCAATATGAGTACATGACTAACGCAAGTAAAAAAAATGTTCCTCGATAGTACTTTCTCATCATCATATACAATTTCACATAAAAGAAATAAATTACTTTTATTGAAAATACCATTTCCATTTATTTTGTTTATTTATTTAAAATAATTGAAATGAAATAAACAAAATAAATAAAATAAAATATGATAAATAAAAGAAATGAGATAAATGAAACAAATGAGACAAACGAGACAAACGAAATAAATGAGAAAATGAGACAATGAGATAAATGAGATAAACGAGGCAAATAAGATCAATGGAACAAATGAGACAAATGAGATAAACTACACAAACGAAATAAAACGAAATAGAATAATTCATTTTCATTTATTTCAAATTGGATATGATGAGAAAGTACTGCTAAGACTTTATTCTTTTAATTGAATAGAATTCATTTTAAATCTTTTTTTTAGTAACGGTTCATCTTACGAGAAATTTTCAAGAGTTCTTTACAGTACATTTCCTCATTATAAATAACTTTTATTTGAAACTGAACAGAATAATTGAAAATAACATTATCAAGTCAGTCGTACTGTACATAATGTGCATATTATTTTTTTAATACCCAAGAACCAGCATTTGGCAAAGAGCCGGGAAAGTAGTTGTTTAAAAGACATGTTTGTAAAAGTTAGAAAATTATAATTAGCAAAAATGTTTGTCATTATATTTTCATTTCATTCCTTATTTAAAATGTTTGTCTTACATTTTCCTCCAGAAACTATAACTCTTTTAGGATATCCTTAGGTAAGCTATTTAAACTGAATTATTTTAATTCCCAAAACATGTTGTTACAGTTTGTTGGTATGTCTTAATGACTCCCTGTATCAGTAGTTCACATTAATTGTATTCCTAATGTTTATTCACATAGAAATATAGAGAAGTTGGCAATCATATACGAGAAAAGTTAAAATCTAATTTTGAACGAAACGAACCACTATTCGGTTTCGGTCTTAAGTTTGTTTTGCCTTTGTCAGCATCATATACCAATGGGTGTTGTTTTAGTGGATTCCTTGCCTTCTGTTCTTTCGATAGATGTGAATGTATCAAACGGAAGATACGTTTTAACTAACGTAAGCAACAGTTAAAGCGTTAAATTTGCTGACAGAAATGTAGAAAGATCTTTTTTCCAAAATTATTTATTGATAATTGATATATTATTGATAATTTAAGCGTCAGAAAGTATATAGACCTTTCTAAAAAAAAAAAACACGATCTGCAATTGCGTGGAACGGGATAATTATGATGGGATTTTACGTTGGACTGTTTTTTAATATGGTAATTTCAAATTGTTATTTTATTACAATTTGTGTTCTTGTACATCATGAATGCCAAAATTATAATTTTTGTTTGTTTATTTGAAGAAGTGAAGTTACTCTTAACTACTGTTTTCATAAAGAACCATATTAATGAATTATATTAAAATTATGATTAGAATACATCTAATTGCGTAGATTAAATATGTATAGATAGTTCATTTTTATGTAAATATTTATCGTTCAAAAAGGTAGACCCCTAAATTTTTACATCGAACGAACAACATCTGTTTGCGATATTGATAATATTGAAATAGTAAATGCATAAAAATGGTCCATTTTGGGGTCAACATTTATGAGCGATCAATGCTAATATGAGTTTTTTTTAGTCAGCATTTCATTGGCTTTGGTATACAGAGTGTTTCAAAAAACATCCAACAAATTTTAAACCATGACTTTTTGACGAAAAATAAGTCAAAAACTTCATATACATTATGTAATAAACGGCTTCGTATATAAGATACAGGGCGTCGAAGCTTAGAAAATCTATTTTTATAAAAAATCTGAAAATGTTTAGTTAGAATATTAAATTTCGGCACATGTTAGTATCGTATAAGTAGGCGTTTTTACGTACATTTTTTTACTTGCACCAGTGGCGTGCGTAGGATCAACATCAGTAACATTTTTATGGAAGAATATGATACGGTACTGTTTTTATTCATCGTCAGTTTAATAACTCGTGAGACATTATTCATTAAAACTATATAAATGTTCTCTCTTACATTTTTGCCGTATGAAGTACCTTTTGGAGAAAAAATTTAAAGAAATGTTTTACTACTTAATTTCTGACCTCACCAGATTTGCAAAGAAATTAAAAACGTAGACAAAGAAATAATCTATAAATTCTATAAATTAAACAAAATTTACAAGCTGTACACAGTGGACGGAAACGCCGAAAAGCTGGCCAAAATATAAAAGCATTGAGCTATTTTACTGAAATTGTGCATACAGGGTTTCTTTGTGTCGCTGATCAAGAATCCGAAGTTGAATTTTGAAGAAAACAAAATGGCGGCCATGAAATCCCCCCAAAACATACCAAAAATCGCCAATTATCGCTGCATTTCTACAAAACTTTGTATACAGTTTTTTTGTGTCGCTGATGAAGAATCCGATATATAATTTCAAAAAAAATTACGGTCAAAAATATATACATAGTTCAAAAATTATTATTGAATTGAAGCGAATTCATGTGTTTCATTTGTTTCGGGAAAATTAGGATCTGGGGAATGGAATAAAAATGTGTAATGACTGTGAACGCATGAGTTGAGAATGCATGGCGTTCTCATTTCATGAGAACGCATTCAAATGGAGCCCACTTTATGGTGCACGAATGTGCATGCATCCGTGCATTCGCGCACAATTTGGTCAATATCTCGCAAAGATGCTAAAAGATGCAGCTAATTTTTTATACACTTTCGAAAAAAATGTTCATTGAACACATTCCAATAAGTTTCAAGACCAACCATCACCAACCGCGTAACTTATGGCTTTTTTTGTGGAGTTTATGAATCGTTGCATGTACAAAAATGCACTCCACTTCGATAATTATTTACTAATTACCACATAAATAAATTGATCTGATACTGAGATATTTTAATTGTACTTACTTTCTGATGCAGAATTCATTTTTATGACACAGAAAACTGCACTTTGAGAATTTTTACGCTGCAGACAAAATTTATCGATTTTTGAAGCGCTGCGAGCTGCCGAAGTGACGCGCTGCACGGTCGCACAATAAGTAATTTCTTCGCTCAGGTAGTGAACCCGGATCGGTATTAACGGTCGTTTCTAATGCTAGGGGTACCACTGCAACGATTTAAAACGTTTCCATGTCAAAAAAAAATCTTCATTTTTTTTAATTTTGACCAACTTTTTGGCGTTTCCGTCCACTGTGTGTCGCTGAGTTTTAAATGAAATTTAAAAATAGTTCTTTATTTCTAATTTTTGAGATTTTTCAATTTTAAGCATTTTTAATTTCTTTACAAATCCTGTATCTTATAAATGAAGCCGTTTAGGACATAAGTGTATGTACATGAAATTTTCGACTTATTTTTCGTCAAAAATCATGCTTTAAAATTTCGCAAATGTTTTTTGAAACGTCCTTTATAGCCATTAGCACAGCGCCATTAACATGAGTATGATCTATGTATATTTAATGCACAGTGTGTCCGTAAAGTATAAAATAAATTTATTATTTTTTGTAAATCAATAAATATTTAGAAAAAATCCTCGGATACGTTGATTTTTAATTTCAATTGCGCACCTTATCCTTTTATTTTTTGGTTATAACGTCATCACTGTTTCCATTATGACGTTATCGATATTTTTTAACTGGAACACCCTGTATATTTTTGGACTCCTCTTCAACAGATGATTCTAAATATATATCACACAGGGTCTAAAATTGATAAGTTGGAAGACATGGCCAGTAAAAAAGTAAAATAAACACGTTTTTTATTAATTTTTGAAGTAAGTTAGTTTTTGTTTGTTTTTTTGTTTTATCATTATCGACTTTGACAGTGAATCACTTAATAATACTTTACCCCAGTAGTGGTTTCTCAATAATTGTTGCCGATTTATTTTAATTTATAACATGAGTGTATCTGTAAAGCAGATAATTGAAATTCTTACAATGATTGGGTATGGTGTTAGGATGCGAACTCAACAAGAAGTTTGTAATTTATTTAATACTAAATATTCAGAACGACCCATAACTCAATCGACAGTGAATAAAATTGAAAAAAATTTAGAGAGACTGGTACGGTGGAAGATTTACTAAAAACAGGTCGCCCAGGTGTCGACAAGGATACAAAATTAAATATTTTACTGGCTGTTGAAGCAAATCCACACACCAACATTCGCCAAGTTAGTTGCGATTATGATGTTACTAAAACAACAGTACATACAGTATTAAAATTAGAAAAAGGGCATCCCTTTAAGATTCAGCTTATGCAAGAACTAAATGATGCCAATCCAGATGGGAAGATACAATGTTGTGAAACAATGATGATTATATGCAATGGTGATCCTCTTCTGATAAAAAATTTTATTTTCTCAGATAAATGCACTTTCAAATTAAATAGTGAAGTGAATCATCAGAATTATAGTTACTGGCCAAGGGAAAACCCTCAATGGATGCGGAGCAGCACACACAATATCCACAAAAGGTAAATGTGTAGGCGGGAATTGTAAGAAATAGAAGCATTGAACCCTATTTTTTTCGATGGAACTATAAACGGACAGGTATATTTCCAATTTTTAATGGGCTATCTGATTCCAACGTTATTAAATTTTTCCCCAGTAGAATTAATCCTGGAAATGTTGACAAAAAGCCTGTGGTATCAACAGGATGGTGGCACCTCCTTATTTTGCAGCAGACGTTCGAATGTATCTTGACCAAATATTTCTGAACATTTACTATAAATTGTGTTTATTATTAACTAACCGTTAGTTCTGTGACGTGTATTTACCACCGCAATGCTTATTTGCGTGTGTGTCGTGTCACTTAAGCACCCTTCAATACAGTAGCTGTAGTTTTGAACTTTTTTATTTCGATAACGGTCTCGAGCGCCAGTTCCTGTTTTAAAGTCTAGGAACACCACTTTATCCTATCAGCGGTATGATAGAAGTTAGGGTAACTCAGTGAAGATACGGAATGCCAGGCGGTTTGTGTGTGTGTTTGTCGTTTTCGTAGCAATGGACAACTTCATCGTACCTGCCGAAAATGATTCTCGGTGTACCAACAAAGTTATTACTTATACCTTTGTCTTCAAATAAAAGTCAAAATTTAAACTTTACTTATCCTATTTATTTACGATTGATATCATCGAAGACAAAAGAACCAAATTCACAGACAAAAGAAATTAATATCTGTTTACAACTCTATTAAGAAATGTAGAAAAACAATGTAAATATTAGTTTTTTATCTACAAGCAATCAGCCTAGGAACCAAGCAAGAGGTTTATGATATATCGAAGTTTCGGAGACTACATCTACGGTATTTATTATAAGCAGGCAATATCAAAATAATTACTACAAGCAGTTATGAAAGCAATCTACGGTTATTGGTGTCTACAGCAAGCGGTTAGTGACTTTATGGTTGCTGGTGCTTAAGGCGGAATTACAGCGGTCGAGAGGTGCAGAAATATCCAGGTGCTAGTAGTTACGGAGTGCTGGCGTGCCACAACGGGAGGATGCTAATCCAGGGACAAACGGTATATTTGACTGGCTACTCGCGGACGTGCTATATCGGTAGATCAGTGACATGTCTCTGGTGAATATAAATATCACACGATATGGTTACGATATTACGCCACGCGGCACGATGAGGTTCCTTTGTTAGATCCAGAGAAAAACCTTACTCGTGCTGAATCTACTAATGAAATCCCGACATGCTTGACCTCGTGATATAACATTAGGCTCCAATATATTAATTTGCGTTTTTAAGGCATACTGTCCCTTGAATTGACTAGACGAGAGATATGCGGGCGGAGTTAAGGCGTGTTTTCACACTGGGTGTCGATAAAACGAGGGGTTATCCTTTATCTGGGAACCATCCTGTTTCACCACTCGTGCGATATTTACTAATGAAATCCCGATATGCTCGTAGCTAAAAGAGATAACCCGGATTTATTTGTTGAACCACGATATTTTCCGGATATCTCGAGTCGTACGGTATTTGTAGACAATTAACGGACAAGAGAATATAGCAAAAATGCGGACACAAACGGTAAATGACGGATGTGCACCAAAATCAACAATAAAGCAATAAAATAGTAAAACAGAATTTCTTACCACTGGAGGATTTGTCGGAGCACCCTGGAGGTAGGAAGCAGTTTTTACGGTACGGTCGGAGTGTCTGACCATTTGTCAGAAGATGATATTTGTGGCTCTGCTTGCGGTTTTATTCACAAATCCCCCACCCGAAAGTCACGTGCCTACGTGTTTTAAGGGATTATGAACTTATGGTGCGCGCTTCGTAAATGTGTTCCAAGCAAGCTTGGCGTACTGTGCACAAACAAACTCCCTGCGTTATTTAACATAAACAATTGTTTACAAAATATTCCGACACCAGGAATCGCTTTCTCATAATTTTAAAACTGTACTTAGAAAAAGAAATCTTTAAAAACGATCATGGATTAATATTTCACCATAAATCCAACAATAATTGATTCTATAAATTATTTAAACAAAAATAGAAGCGTCCTTTTTTATCATTAGCAACTACTCTTAATTCGGCTTTGACATCAACTAAATTAATATTCAACGTCTTAAGGTACATTTACAAGCAATTCGCTACAGGCACAATTTACTAACGGATTGTGAATTGTGCCGAGATAAAATTTAGGTCATTTATAATGAGTTAGAAGCTGCCATCAGTTGATATTTTTTAATATTATCTGTATGCAAATTCAGTTTGATTAAATAATTACTATTATTTAACATAACTTCTAAAAACATCATATTTTCTAATACTAAAAAATCTAATCTTCCACTTTCAAATCAAAAATCAACTTTAAATATAAACAACAAATTTGTGTCATAATACGCATGCGTAATTTGAAATTCGTGCCGCAATTGAATTGAGTATTTGCGATTTTCAAGCATCCAATTCAAACCTAAAGTGCAATTCAAGGTCGTGCCAACTTAAGATTTTGTTGTAAACAAATACATTCAACCAGATATGCTTAAAACCCAATTTAAAATCCACCAGCAGAATGTGCCCGTACCGAATTGGTTGTAAATGTACCCTTACTTGGCGGTTGTTTAGTAAAAATACAATAAGTGGTTCATCATTAAGATAATAAAATAACTTAAAATTACCCTAAAAATAAATCGGTTCGAAACAGTTATGCTTAATAAATAATTGTTATTCCACATACTGGACTTCTAAAAGAACTTGAACTCTGGTTCAAAAAACGGTTCCAACGGAAATATTCATACTTGTTATAGTATACAGGCTGTACCAAAGTGAAAGATGAACTCAATTAAGTCTTATTACATCCGAAAAGCGTTCCCGGAAAAATCACTTCGTTACAGTTTGAATGACTATTATTTGTTGAACCAAAACACGAAAAATTAGTAAATTTTTATATTTAAAATGGCCGTATCTTTCAACTTATCAATTTTAGACCCTAAGTATGATACATTTTTGGAATCAGCTGTTGATTCAGAATACAAAAATGGAGAAATATATAGGATATTCTATTTAAAAAAATATCGATGGCATCATAACGGGAACAGTTATGACTTCATAACCAAATAATTAAAGGATAAGGTGCACAATTGAAATTAAAAATCGACGTGTCTGAGGATTTTTCTAAATATTTTTGGTTTAAGAAATAATGAGTTTATTCCATATTTTACGGACACACTGTATGTTAATTGTTGAGTTTTACCCCTTCACGTAATTTGTTTTACACAATATTTAATAAAAAAAGGAAATAAATTTAACCACACCTTTATGTAATCGTTTGCCTCTGCAGAGAAATAATTCTGTCTACCATTCCAGTCATTGACTTTTATTGTATTTATAGTTTGTCTGACATGCTGGATAAGGTAACACAAAATCTGTAAGATTTTATTTAATCTTATTTAATTTAATTCCGTTTCATTAAAACACATGGTTCCATTTTTGTACAGCATAGCAGTAAAGTCCCACATAGATGACAGCAGCACGCAAATTTTGACGTCAATTAAGTATATTGAATCTATCGGTATTTTTTTACAAAGTACTTATTATTAATAATTGGTATCAATAGACTTTCGAGTAACTATACAATAGCCCTTTAGGTATCGAGCATTTACGAATGCTTATTGCATAATTATCATATTTTAAGATTTGGTCGTCGCGTTTTTGGCGAATGCGCCGGTCTGCTAAAAATCGGAAATACTAGTGCATTTTCCTACTAGCAGTTGAACGGAACTGATTTTTTTATATTATATCTAGACGATTTTTTTTTATTTGTGGAAGTCATTCATAACGTGGCTCCTCTGTGTGTTAATTCAAATATCCTGTGGATATCTGGGGGAGAAGAGAAAGCCCCTTAATAACGCTGGATGCAGTTAACTGACCCAACTATTGTACAACTGTTGGGTGACAATTGGTAATTTCCAAATAGACCCAGATGTGACTGTTATACTACAGATAGTGAGGGTAGGACAAGTATTAACCTGCAAAAAGTTTCGAACATTCAATGGGCATTGAACTGTTGTGTCAGTTTGTTTCAATGTGTGGGTGTATTTTGTAAAGTTTATTGTAAGACAAAAGTGTAACAATTCGAATTAATTTGACACATTTTGGTGATATATCAGATTACGGCACAGGTTTAATAATGAAAATTCCACATTTATATTAAAAATGACACTAAAACTTTAATCTCTTGGTACTGGTAGATGGAAATACTGTTAGTATTATTACGCGTTTATTATTTTATATTTTTCGTGCGTAATTATGCTGTACTAAAGATAGTTCGACATGCAAATATACGACTACTTCTTTTCCAGACTTAATATTTTTTTGGGAGTTTTTCTCTGAATGATGCGTTTGCCTTATTAGAATATGATGAGGGATACAAGGAAGAAGTAAAAGAAATTGTTATATTTCGTTCTGAAAATTCTTGTGCACAATTGGCTGATGAATATTCAGACGAGGAAGATTTTTTGACAATAAACAATTTATCAGGATCTCAACAGTAAGCTCCAGTTGCGTTATTCTATCCAGAAGACGATGATTATTCATCTGAAGATGAAATCGTTTTATATGAACATCAAAAGATTTTACCTAGAATTTTAAAAAAATACTGTTTCCGCAAAGAGACAAAGATAAAGAAAATTTACAGTTGGGTAGGAGAAGATTTACTTTTACTATCCACCTCTACCGAATTGATGATATTCTACTAGCTGAAAGCTTGGAAACTTCTTAGAACTGTTTGCTAGATTTTTTGACGAGATATTGAAGCTGGTTCTTAGAGAAAGTAATAAATATGCAATGCGAAAAAATAATACACTACATATTGAATTATTTAAACTAAAAGTTTTATTGGTGTTGATTTTTAGTTGATATGTACAATTGCCACGAAGAAGGATTTATTGGGAAAAAAAGAGTGGAGCCAAAGGTGCATCAATATAATTCAAACATGGGAGGAGTTAATAGGTCGGATTAGAATATCAATCTATATCGAGGAAAAAGGTTATTTTTCGCTAATAACTCACGATCTAGATTTATCCATTCACATTGCCTGGCAAATTCATCGAAATAGTGGCAGCTTAGATCGGCTTAGATTTAGAAAGATTGCATTATATCCGTTAACTCAAAATAAAAAAAATCTTATATACAAAAGGACGTCAATCTACTTACTTGCCCCCAGAAAAAACAAACAACGTGTGGTTTCTATCACCAAACAGCAACTAAAAGATGTTCAAAATGTAATAGGAGTTCATGTAAAGTTTTTGTTAATTTTTATAAAAAATTTATTATACGGTTATTTCATATTTGCACATTACATAGGGAAGCAACTTCGTTTGAACTCGTACATTCTTCAAAGTAGACGGGACAGCATAGATTGCAACTGTTCCTATTCTCATGTCAGTTCTGTGGACTGCATATTTGACCAGTGTGCTGTGGCAAATTCACGGTCAAATTTTGTATCTAGTAGAAAATGCTAGATGGAGACTAAAGATCTGACTAGTAAGAGCTCCTGCTGGAATCCTTCAAAATCAACCCGCCATTATTTTAATAATTTATCAATACCACGTCCGGTTTCACCGAAAGAGTCAACATTTTGAATTTTTAAGTGGAACACTACATTTTAACATATTTTGATTATGCATGAAATTTTCCATACTGTAAATCAAAATTTTTGACATTACCCTTAAATATGGCGGACTTACTTCAATTTTTTATGAAATTCAAAATTGATAATTGAAACTCTTTGTATAATGAAAACTTTCCAAGTAGGTATTAGATATCATAATATGGTTCATTTTTGATATTTGGGTGCAACATAAAGCGAATACGTTTCATTATAATGAAATTATTTGAAAAAATTCAAAACAGTTTTTTCCTGACTTTTGGGTGACAATTATTAAATTTTTTAAAATGGTAACCCCTATTTTTTCCTTCCCTATAAGAATCGTTGTAATTTAAGCTTTAAATTAGTATAAGTATAACGAATTTCATTTCAAATGAACTAAATTGCCTTTGGAAATAAATCAGAATTTATTTATAAAAGCAAATCACAAAAAAACATAATCACAACAACTTTAAATATCAACTAAATCAACATTTATACTTGTGAGAACGACTTTGAAAGGAGATAAATAGGTATTTTGGGCTTAGGCAGTAACTAATAGAAAGAAAGAGAAGACTTCCCTGGAAAAAGTGATAAAAACTGTAATGTGTCCTGTTTTTATCTTGTCAGTGTAGTAAACATGGTCACATTATAAAAAATTCTTTGAATTTATATTAAATATTTAAAATGATGCCCCTCCTCATTTCTGCGTAAATTAATTTATCTAACGAATTTCCTCAAACAATTATCCAACTGTTGTGGAGTTATTTCATTTATAGTTCTTCTGACTCGTACTTCTAGTTGTTTCCGAGTGGCTGACTGTACAATGTAGACTCTATCCTTCAGAAAATCCAAGTTCACTGGTGTTAAGTCAGGTAACCTGGGAGGCTACCTGATCGATCCATTTGTACCAATTTATTGATTCTCGAAATTCACATCTAAATAGTTGCTGACTATTCGGGCATTATAAGGTGGGGTCCCATCCTGCTGAAAAAACAGTCTCTCTCTGGTCTCTCTCAATTGATTTATAAAATCATTGTTAATATTAGTCAAAAATTCCAGATATCTCTTTAAAGTCAACTGACCATCAAACATTATTGGAGGCAGCAACATATTACCAAACATGCCCAATCAAACATTAAAACCAAATCTGTCTTGCTGGTTTGCTTCTCTAAAGAGGTGTTGATTTTGTTGTGCCCAGTATTTAGCATTTTGCCGGTTGAATAATGTCAGATTTGTAAATCTTTATTCATCAGAAAATAGTAAATGCCTTGGAAAAATCATTATTTCTTTTAATGTTAATTATTGCCCAGTCACAAAATATCACTCTTCTTTCAAAATCGTTTCTGTATAATTGTTGATTTATTCGATACTTAAAGTTTTTGCGTGTTTTTTTAAAATCCTTCTTGCAGATTCGTAGCTAATATTTAACTCATCAGTCATCACCAATTTTCCAGAGGGGTACAGTCCTATCAATTTCAATAAGGGCTAATACATTTACCTCAGTCTCCTCGTTTCTAATTACCCTTTCATTTAATAACATGTCGAGTTTTTCATCTTGTGTGCATATTTTTAATAGATATTGAAACAGTAAATGTAAAGGAGCAACAATCAATTAGTTATATAAAAACTGACAGATCAAATAATATTATGTGATTCTCATTTATTTCCAAAGGGAACTTAATTTATTTGCAAATTATTTTAATGCTCTAGATTAATATCTTTTATACGAGACCAAAAGTTTTAAATTTGTCACATTTCGTTTATAATGAAATCCGTTATACTTACACCAATTTAAAGCTTAAATTGTGACGATTCATATAGAGAAGGAAAAAAATAGGAGTTACTATTTAAAGAAAATAATAATTGTCACCCAAAAGTCAGGAAAAAATTATTTTGAATTTTTTTCAAATAATTTCATCATAATGAAATATATTCGCTTCATATTGCACCCAAATATCAAAAATAAATGATATCCAATGCCTACTTGAAAAATTTTCATTATACAAAGTTTCAATTATAAATTTGGATTTCATAAAAAGAATTGAAATAAGTCTTCCATATTTAAGGGTGATGTCAACAATTTTGATTTATTACATAGAAAATTTCATGCATAATCAAAATTGATGACACTTCCGGTGAAACTGAAAGTGGTATTGATAATATATGTTTGTCAAAATAAGCCCGCTTACTTCTCATACGTTAGTTTTAAATTTCAATTTTTTTTGCAATTATTAAAAAAAATGGTGGGTTGATACATGATCTCATTGACACCCGGTATGTTTTCCTGGCATTCTATGCCTTTATTTATTCGAAGCAAGCACAGTTAGTGTTAATTCAGAACAATACGCAAAATGTTCCAAAATCGTCTAATATAGCAGAACGGAAACGCGGGTTGTCCAGCACGCTCTCCAGATATTAGTATTCCAGATGACTTTCAATGGGGGCATCTGAAGTCAAATGAGTTTTTTAATCCACTACATGATTTGAATGAATTACAAACAGAAATCAACTGACAATTGCCAATATTCCTGCCAAAATGTGCTGGCGTGCTATAATTTATTGCTCCGCGCGGGTGGAAATATGCACTCAAACACATGGTGGCCATTTATTGAATGTAATTTTTACAACAAATTACAATAAGTTTCAAAATAAACTCGTGAATGTTTGCCCTTTTTACACTACATACATTAAATACATTTCTTTTGTTAGTTTAGTTTTTATTGATATACAAATAGCGCAGCCGTGTAAATGACACCATTTATATTAAATGGATTTTCTGAGGGTAAATAAAGTAAAACTGACTTCAAAATATTTGCACGTGATTTTTTTTACATAATTTCAATGAGATCATACAATGTGCTTGTTATTCTGCCCATACAATTAATAAACATGTAAAAATTCTTGCCATCACAAGAAAAAATATACATCATTTTGAAAAATTACCCCATTATATCTTGATTTTTTTTCTCTAAAAGAATTTGTGACTAATGTATCATTCTATTTGAACCAACACCGTAATAACAGAAAATTACTTGAGCCATAATACTAACAAGAGTAAAGCCTGGGGCATTAGTAGAGCAAACGATTTAATAAGTGTCATCATCCTGGCAAATATATCATGTCCCCCTCAACTATCATAAATTCAAGTCAGCTACAGAACATCGCGATGCCGCCACCGTCCCTCCAGCTCACAAACAATTGAACATCAGATGTCAACGCCAGAGGTTGCCATTTTCTGCTTGGTTAAACATCCAACCGACTTTCCGAAAGAGTGCTGGTGGGATTTTTGTATACAACAATTGAAAATCAGATTAGGTATAATGGAATTTAAGATTAGTTAAAAGTTAGGAGGGATTATAAAGCGTTATCTCCCTTTTTAGTTATTAGTTGAGGGAAATTAGATAAGTTTCGGACGAAATGTGTAGTGAAATAAAATTTAGAAGCAATGCCAACAGGTCGGTTTATAATAAACAACACACTGAAGTCGTCAACGATATAAATGTAGTAGCACCGCCATGTTGGAAACATAACGAAGGATTGTGATCTTTTGTTCTTAACAGCAGTAGCTGATTTTCAAGGATGGAGGTGTCGAGCCAACATATTCTTTAATAAAAAACTAGGACAATTAAAAATTGTGACAAATTCGAAATGCATAATGATTTTCTATGGGAAAAGTAACAATGTAAAATAGATCCAAATGAGAACTATACTATTTATAAGTTGCAGAAGCCAGAAAGTTTTTCAATTTTGATAAAATGCCTCATTTATAAAAATAATCAACACTATTAATATAACAAATACTCTTTGCCGTTTATACTACAATAATAAAAATAAATAATTCCCGTGAAATCTTGTTAAACATGATTTATTTGATTGATAATTTATTTTATTTTGTTGCTTTATGACCTGCCTAAAAAATAGACCCAAAATGAGAATTTTACTTTATAAGTTTGTGTACAGTGATAAAGAAAATCATTTTATTATTTTAAATGGTATTCTCAACGATCTTGGTAAAATACAGTATCTCTTATACCTACGTTGGGAATAATAATAGAAAACGCACTATGCCAGCAACTTGTTGCCTTTTTTGAACGCAGCATCAATTTTCAAATTGTCAATTATTTGGTTTCTGCTCCGATGAATTCAATACGAAGGCGATTAACAAAATGATGGAAATAATTAATAGACGCATCTGAAAATGAAATCTTTATTAGAAGTATCTTCTGAGACCTGTCAAAAGCTTTCGATTGTGTACAGCATGATATTCTGGTTTCAACTTTCATAAATACGGCTTTTAACCTGCAGCTGCCAACTTCTTACAATCATGTCTTACTGAAAGATATCAAATAACTGAATACAATGGAATGGAGTAGCATCATCATCAGCAAAAGTAAAATCTGGAGTTCCACAAGGGTCCGTACTTGGACTATTTTTAATATTAAGTGATTTACTGAACTGCGTAAATGACACTTTGCTTGTATTGTTTGCTGATAACACAATAACACAACCGTAATAAATATTACAGTTGATGGCTTATGACTGGTTGAGAGGGAATAAATTGATCTTAATCAGTCAAAAACAGAGACTATGGTCTTCTCAAGTGTAAATTAGTTTGACAATCCAAATATTATAAAGTCATCAGGAGTAATTATGGATCCTAATCTACACTGGGATTAACACTTAGATTATCTTGCTGATAAATTATCTAAAACTATATATCTAATAAGAAACCTATTGACAAAGTTACCATTATATGTGATAAAAACAGTGTACTTTTCTTTACTTCAGAGTGTATTTTCTTATGCCTTACTTAGTTGGAAACATTCCTCTTATTTAAATAGAGTATTTTCACTGTAAAAATCCGTTATGAGGTTTAACATTTAGACAGGATATTAGACAAAAATTTAGAGAACTGCAAATGATGACAATGGTAGTTCCTAGTTACTACATTCTCACAGCTCTTGTGCACGTTAAACAAAACATTAATATATATGTTTCATATAGAGAAATATAAGAACATAACACTAGGCAGAGACGAACTATAGTTAGATTAGTCAAAGGTTGTAATATGGAGAATTGACCCCAAATTTTTTAAGAAATTATCACTAAATATCAAACTGTTACCGAAAAATATATTTCTTTTTTGAAATCAAACAAATGTTGTTGAATGGAAGCGTACTATTTATTTGAAGAGTTCTTAACAGATGCTAGTGTGTTATGTTAATACTATTTTCAGCTTTTTTTGTTAGTTCTTATTTTATCTGTAATATATAAATGATTTTACTATTGTATAAAATTTTTGGCTTCTGGCATTAGTAAATATTATTGTTATTATTAGTTTACCTTTACCCAACGATCTAGGCACGGGAGAACTACCCATGGCCTCCGAATCTCACAGGTTACTATTAAAACAGACTGGGATTAATATACCTCTGTAATTTTCTATAATTTCTCCGTCATCGCTTTTATAATATCTTAATACAGTTTTTCTAGTTTTTAATTTCATCAGAAATATTTATTCAAAATAACGATTGTTTATTAGGTAAGACAGTAGTTTGTTAATTTCAAAAATAACTGTTTCAGTAGTAAGATTTAAAAACATCAGCATATCAGGGTCCGCAAATTTATTACCTGTGTTATCCTCAATAGCTTTCTGCATGTTTCATAATGCGATTTCGGCTTATATATACCGACATACGGAGCGTTACGAGCCTAAGGCACTTGTATGGAGTAGACCAAACTCAAGTAGACCGTTGTCGAGAATGAAAAATGTATTTATTTGAACTACTTATTGCCGACTGTCAGGCTAATCCAAGCCAATAAGCCTGATATAGTCCTCCTCGACCATCAAACCAAGGTGACGTATATTATCTAATTTTCGGCCCCTGCCGAAAGAAACATCACATTGAAGGAGGAAGAAAAGCGGATCAAATAGCGCGATATCCGGTATGAGCTTCGAGTGCTGTACTCAGGCTACTCGGTCAAGATGGTAGTCCTCATAATCGATATACTCGGGGGAGATAAATGCCTACGTAGCTCTCACAATTGGAGACCATACCAACCTGCCAAAAATCAACCGAGTGGCTGGCAGGACAAAAGTGAAAGGCGGTCATACTAGGTTCTCTCTGTCTGCTTATGGTACAAGATTCTGGAATCTACAGCCACTTACCCTGCGAGATATATGGAGTAGCTGTAGGTAATTTGCTGGCGTGACTTCCACGTGAATTGGGATCATGGGAGAACAGTCCCGTGTCGAGAAACCGAAAAAAAATCTTTGTTAAGGGTTAAAGGCGAAGTTAACCTTATAGATATGGTCCTCTAACCTTTTGGGTTCAATAAGTTTTCTATATCACAATTGGTAGGTACATATAAAAAAGCAACAGTGTATTACTGATAATTCGAGAAAGGCACTGAATATTATTAGGTATAATAAGTATACACTTAATTATCATTATTGTTATTAGAACAATGTTACTACAACACCTATTATTTAGAGGGTTTCATTTCACTATAATTTTATATTTTCAAATTGACAGTTTAAGAACTTTATTGACAAAAAAAAACTTCCGAGATAATAGATATCGATTATGCAAAATGTCGATCCTGTAAAAGAATACGAGTCGCTACTGCTTAATGTAGGCGGTGATTTTGATTATGTAAGACAAAATAAAGTTCTGTATATCAGGAACACACACGGTTATTGAAATATTTCACAATTTTGTTTAATTCCTAGGTAACTTAGAATTTTTAGCGGATGGGACATGGTCTGAGCAGTAAACGCATTTTATATCTGCAGTTCATTATAAATATTAAAGGGTGGTTTATCCTAGTATCTTTCCTATATTGTGGATATTTTTAATTGTCTATCGAATTTATGCATATTTCTTTTAACGTTAAACCGATTGTAGCTTTTATTGGAGCATCTGAAGCTAAGTTTGACATTTTTCATAATTAAGAGATCTCTAGAGAGAAATAGAGATGGATTTTTAAACGGCGATGTCCATTTGTATGTTTTTTGAAAGATACAAAAATTCCTGATAAACCATTTATGAGTCTCAATCTTTGTTTTCAAAAAGGCCGTCACTTCAGATTTCGGATCGATATTCCCTCCTTTACAAGTTTGCAAAGCATTAATTTTTAAAACAAAAAATTACATACAAAATAGCGCCTGTAGATTTTTTTCTAGAAAAATGGCAAAATTGCATAATTTTCAAAAACATTTAAAATTAATTTAGATGTTTATTTTTCTAGTTAATTATTCATTTTTAAGATTTAGAATTTCTATTTTAAATTTGATATTAAATTTAAGGTTTTTTTATACTTAAAATAAAACAAGTGAAGTATTCTTTTAAGTATTCAATATTCTTGTTAAATAAAAATACGTTTTTCAAAAGTTTTCAACGATATTTTCCTGGTTTATATAAATAACTCTTCTTTAGTTTTCTGATCATAAATGTGATGAATTAATATTGTATAATAACAAGATTGCGCAAAAAATTACTTATTTGTTTTTATTTTGAATAAAAATTTTTTTCATACGTATTCTTATTTAATAATTTGCTTCGCATTAGAAAGATTTTAAAAACATAGTTACGAAACAAAAAAAAGAAATTGAAAAATGTTTAAAAAAGTTGGAGTATAGCAAGTGTTATTTTTAAGAATGGAGGAATAGTCTTGTATTTTTCATTATAATGTAAAAAATATCATAGTTGTAATATAAGTCGATCAAGAATGTTTGAAAAATTAATAAAGAGATATTTCTAGTTGATTCTTCTAACGCCTCTCTAACAAAATTGTTTTCTTCCGCCGTTTAAAGGCCAATTTCATATTTAAAAACTTGGATATAGAATTAAATTACTTACCGAAAATTTAGTAAAACTATTTCCATTGATGTTAATAATGGATTTTACGAGTAATTAGGTATACCGAGTTTCTATTAATTTTCTATGAAATTAGAAAAAAATAAAGGTGTACAAAGTAATCAATATTTCAAACCGATATATCAGATTTTTTCAGGCCAAAAATGAAAATTTGTTTCTAAATTATCTGTTAGGCTAAACTGCATTGCCAACTAACGATATACTTTAAGTTAACGGTATTAAACCCCATGACATTATTTATTATTTTATGTTTCATGAGGATATATTTTATATGTTCATGATTTAAAATTTTCTAAAATATCGGTAAACCTCAACAATCAAAAATTTGTTTACAATTGAAATCTCGGTGTAGTTCAAAGACTCAAACTATTCAGTGCTATACCAATAGAACAATAAATTAGGAAACTTAGGTATTATTTTTCCATTATATAAGAAGAAATGTGAAAAGAAGTAAACATTTTTCTTTTAATTATTTTCATATTTTACCTTCTATAAAAATAGTTAATAATAATTTGTTTACCTTGTTTTATTGGTTTGTAATTTGTATTGTGTTGTAATTTGGCCTTGATTTTTGGAATCATACATACGGAAGTCATTTGTTAATAAAATTTGAAGGCATTTTTAGTGATTCATCAATTATAAAATCACTTGGTAGTTACTAAATTTTGGAAAGGTGTAATTTGTGAACATTTATAAACATTTTAAACCACGGTTGTGGAAAATTTAAAATCGTGAAACATTTTTCTAATGACCAATTTTGTAGACTAACTCACTAAAAAATTAAAATTTTAGGACAAATTAATGGTTTTTAAAGAATTTAAAAATTTATGAAAATAAATATAAAACAAATATTAGTTTGAGCTTCTACAACAATGTTTAAACACTTTTCTTATCTTCACTAAATATTAAACTTACTTTAGAAAGATCATGACTTTTCACTTTATGTAAAATTTTAGTTTGATGCACTAATCACCCAGTTAATCTCAGAACAGATGTAAATGAGATAGTATCGACCACTTTATATAGAGGATATTGAAGTACTCATCTGTCAATTTGTTTATCAAATATTCGAATGTATACTGTGAGCAAAAAATGATTTATAAACATTGTTTCAACGGACTGGTTATTCATACTGTAGTTCTCATTTTATTTTTGTTTATTCGTCTGATCAACTCGATTTTATGAAAAAAGGATCCACCCCTTCAAATATCATTTCATCGCAACAATACATTTTAAATGTACTTGACAGGTAGATATTGTGTGTATTGACTTCTCCAAAGCTTTCGATTACATTGATCAATTATTATATCAAAAATTAGTAATTTCGGATTAGTGACACTTTTACCATTTTATCTGAGTGGTATATTAAATATGTCGGTTGGGTCCATATTTACAGCCGCATCTGGAGTCCCACAAGAATTCAACTGGTGACTCTTGTTATTCTCGTTCTCCAATCATGACTTAACAGATTTAACTGACTGCGTCAAACTTTTATATGCCGATTATTTAAGAGTGCATTTTCAATAATAATAATTTGAACCTATAAATCGCTATTCAAATTTTTCTGTTACTTATATTAAAAAATGGAAACAAATGACTTATCCTAAATACCATATAGATCTAATATACAAAGTTACAGGCAACACTGAAGCGTATTTATTCTATTAATAGGAAACACGATTATTTAGTTTCATAAAATTATACCAAATAATACATACGTATTTCTTATTAATAAAAAAACAATACTTATTTTTGTGGTATTGATGATAAATTATTATTTTTCATTGTTTGCTCTCATCAATAGAAACATTTTAACAGCGATTTAAAGTTTTATGTTGGTAATCCTGGCGACGAGGGCATGCTAAGGCAGCCTTCAAAATATTTAACTCTATCTTATTTAACGCCTATCACTTAGGCGTCCTCTTTGATACGAAATTAACGTTTGCTGCTAACATATTAGCCTCTATTGCAATGAAACTTTTATGATTCATAATTAGGAATTCCAAATTTTTTTATTTGCACTTCTTTAATAAAATCAAAACTTGGGTACTGCTTCTTATTAAGTTATTCCATGTTATGTAACTGTCAAATAATGGCATTAGAATTAGTCCAGCGGAGATTCCTAAGTTTTGCTTCCTTTACAAATTGACGTATTTGGGGCTATATACTATACTCCTAGTATATGATTTCACAGAAAGCTGGCGACTTATCGGTAATGCTCTCCCTTGCCGCACGGGCCTTCTTTCCACGACTGGACAGTATAGGAACAGAGATTACTGTGGTAATGAAGTAGCATATAAATTCCTTTTTTTTGCAGGAAAACTGGTTTTATAACATGTGTTTGTCAAGAATAATTATCACAGACAGTCAATCTGAGCATTGCTCAGGATGTAGGAGTTCGAGTTTGATTTGGTCTGTGATCGTCTGAGTACACCTATTTTACAAAATCAGTTGAATTACTCTAAAGGAGGAACTTCTATTTTAAAAACGTGTATGGTACTAGACATTCTAGAGAATAAGTCGTTAATGTAAAGAAGAAAGAGAGTGGGTGATAATACAGTTCCTCGAGAATTACCAGAATTGTTATACAACATTTTTGATGACATTTACCAATCACAATATAAAGTGGATGCGTGGAAAAAATATTTCAAACGATGGTGTAACTTGTTTAAAAGGCATTGGTACCACACTCACACATATGAAGAGGAAGGCTATTATTTGGATTAGTTTCCCTCTGATTGCTGGGAATGATGTACACGAGCAACCTTTCAATCTGATGAGATAATAATTTGTCCGAACTATTAGAAAGGTTATAGAGTTGGCAAAACACTGTTAGAGTTAATTCTAAGAAGCATGTTTTATGTAGAACAATAACTAAGGAGTCATTGGAATATGATAATTAGTCAGTATTCGGTTTTCTGAAAATACTTCTTACGCAGTTGCAATTAAGATCTATTTTTTGAACTATATTTTTCACCCCAAGTAATTGATGCATTTTGATTAATAATAACATTACAAGACAGCTGACTAGATAAGTAATAATCTACTAGAAGAAAGGCTGATCTAAGCCAAAGATCTCTGTGGTAGACACACATTACCACTTACAGATTGCAGGTTCAGAGACGTTTTATTTTTAACTGTTTAATTCAAGTGACAGTGCCTATATTTGCAAAATAAATAGCATCTTATCTATTTATTTACCATCTCATTTCGAATCTATGTTACGTGAATCATTGGAAAATAAATAATTAATCAACAATCCTCCCCTTCCTTCTGGTAAATCAAAATTGATGAATGTTGACAAAACTGACCTCCAATTTTCATGATGACACCATAATTAATGCATTCTTAAATTCCTAAACTATGAGTATTTTAAAGCTCATTTTTTAAGACACAACAGAAATTAGCTCTGCTATGTCTCAATCAACTGTTTTGTTAGGAAAAGCTCTAAGAAATTAGGAAGAGGAAAAATTTTTTAAAAATTTGTAATGTTATTAAAATGGAAAGTACCGTGCAACATATTATAGGGACAATTATGTTAAAAAAATAGCAAAGTAATTTATCTATTTCGAATTAATTATGTATTCTAAAAAATGCTTAATGGAGTGTGTTCATTACCATTAAATATAGTTTTTGTAGTAAGAATTTCGATGCTTTTGACAACCAGAGGTTATAAATTATATGAACTGGTATCGAAAATCAATTAATCATGGAATCCTTATCAAACTTAATAATTTACGATTTATTTTTACATGATGTAAGCAATAATAAAACTAATGTTTAGCAAAATTTAGAAACTTCTTTTGCACGAAACTTATGTATTGTTTTCATTTATATGACACAAATAACATTTAGACAATATTAGCATGTGTTTGTTTTCGTATAACACAATACCTACAACATTGTATCTTATCAACAGCGATGGGAATAAAGTTGCGCACTACAACATCTGCCAACATCCGTCTTTTCGATAATTGTTGTTGACCTTACTGTTTTATTAATTAGTTCTTGTTTTAATCTATTTATAATTAACTGTTTAATATAAGGTAATTTATGGCTTGTAATTCTTTTGATAGGTATTTGCCAGCATGAGACACACTTTTTCCAAAATAAACGTATCTTCTCTTTGTCGAACACTCATAATGAGATATTAGAGATTTTATGCATGACTTCTCTAATAAGGCCCGTAATATCAATCTTCTGGTAGAGTGGTTGTTGGTTACTAAACAGATTTATATTAATTATCACGTCTCAACTTTTACAAAAAACTGATCACAGCGAAGTATATTCTCATATGGTATAACTTCTGCAAAAATAGGTAAATAATAACTATTATTTTACCGGTTTAACAATTTTATTCTTAAATTTATCTGTTCAGTAACTTTACCAGGAGGTGGATATACCGGCCCTAAGTATTGTATGAAGCACAAATATAGTCTGGCTTATAATTTATAGCATGCAAATAGAGGTTTGCTTCTTCCGCTTTACTGAAAATTGTAGACTGTCGATTTCAAATTCTTATTCAAATCCTAATATCCAATTTAATGTAGTTTTAGATCATAAGTTTGTTCCAACACTCTATATTCGCTTTTTTGTTTGATGATAATATTTTATCATAAAATAAAAAATAAAGGATATATTTGCATCAATGATTATATAGATTAGATAATATGCATGCGTTATCCAAACAAAGTCGGCTTTTTTTTTAAAGATTATCACAAAATTTGCCTATTTCTGTCTTTTTGCAAACATAACTCATTTTTAGAACCAGTATTTGCGTTAGTGAGAGTGCCTTCCTCAGATATTTGAACTTTTGACAAAAGATAAGTTAAATATATCAATGTTTACTTATGGCAAACGTTCTAATAACAAATACGCCAAAATGATTAAATAAATTGTTTAGAAGA
>JANEYF010000816.1:45000-177148 GCA_029963845.1 Rhamnusium bicolor
TTTACTCCCAGAATCCATTGCATAGTAGCCAGATTAAGACGTCAACACCATACTCTAAATCTGACAGTGACGGAAAGGAATCTACAAAACGACGCGTCCATTCGATAGAGACACTCCAGCAATTGCACACTTTGAGGCTCTGTGCCACAGGCACATGGAAGAGCCGGAAGAAGTGTACACGGCAATCAGTACGGAGGAAGTTCAACAAGCACTTGTTGGTACCAAGTACTTCGCTGCCCCGGGTCCAGACGGTATTAACAACTGGTGGTGGAAGAAAGTTCCTTCCATTCACCGCCGTTTGGCGCGAGTTTTCAACCCATGGTTGAACGAGGGGCAGCAGATTCCAGACTGGTTCGTCGAGGGTGCTTATCCCCAAAAATTGGGGATCTTTCCGACCCGAAGAATTATAGGATGATCACTTGCCTCAACTCCTGCTGCAAGATATTTACATATATTTTTATATGCTAGGACACTGAGGTCTGTTGATCACATCTTCCAGCAGATACACGAACAGCGTGGTGCCTTGAAGGGCATGGCAGATTACAAGGACAGCCTACTAGTAGACCGCTGTATTACACAGGATTCTGTGTAATACAAGCGGAATCTATCGATGGCCTGGATTGACTACCGCAAGGCATTTGATACAACATCGCAAGAGCTATTGTTGAACTTGCTCGAATGATTTGCGGTACCAGCACCAATAGTGAGATGCATAGAACAGTTTCTGCCGCTCTGGAAGACTCGCTTCACCATAACATCAGGTGCACAGCGGGTCACGACAGAACAAGTGGCATTTAGGAGAGGAGTTTTCCAGGGTGACTCCCTAAGTCCTCTCCTCTTCTGCATCTCATTGCTGCCGTTGTCTGTTGGGCTTCGCCAAATCCGTGGATATCAATGTGGACCACCCAGCGACCGGAGATATAAGGTCACCAATCTATTTTATATGGATGACCTTAAAGTTTATGCCTCCGGAGAGCGCGAACTACAAAACGCTCTTAGGGTGGTCGAAGAATATACGCGGGCAATTGGTATGGAGTTCAGGTTGGACAAATGTGCAGTCGTCCACCTCAAGAGACAACGATGCGGAGAATTCTCCGAAGATGCGCAGCTCGCAGACGGAAGCATCCTAAGACATCTGGCTACCGGAGAGATTTATACATAACTGGGTGTGCAGCAAAGGCACATCCAGGATGTAAAACAAATAAAGGAATCTCTCCGCGGAAAATACAGACACCGTCTCCGAAAGATTTGGTTTTTCGAACTGTCGGGGGAAAACAAGGTGTCTGCAACTAACATGCTTGCCGTTCCGGTCCTTCTCTACTCCTCTGGAGTAGTGAAATGGACAGTAGACGAGCTGCGCCAATTAGACACAGATACCCGCAAGATGATTAATATTCTCAGAAGTCTTCATCCTAGAACGTCCGTTCCTCGTGTGTACCTTCCACGTCAACGGGGGAGAGGAGGCGAGGACTCTTGAGCCTGGAGTGTACGCATGGCAAAATAGTACTGAGTATGGCATGTAATATCCTCAGGAGCTCAGATCCCCTCTTGCTGCTTGTAAAACATCACGAAACTGTAGGAGTGGGAGCAGGATTGTTCAAGGCAGCAAAAAGAGCAGCAGATGAACTCGGTTTCGCATTCGACACCAGGCGAAGTGCTGATGTAAAGTTAGTCACTGAACCTCAGCCAAATCGCCTGAAAGCTGGACAGGAAAATCTGTTTCGGCAGCAGCATGGTGTCTTCTATAAGAACATAGAAACACTGGGTTTATCGACCAGGCTGACATTCGCATTTATAATTTCAGCCGGACTTAAGTCGGAGACCGAGGGATTCATTATGGCCTGCCAAGATGGTGTTTTCAACACCTTGGTCTACCGCAGCCGCGTGTGGCGTGTAGAGGTTCCTGGCATCAACTGCAATGCACATATTATCTGCATACCCCGTATACGCGATTTCGATCTACATCCACCGACATAACGCGGTATTACGAGTGTTATACTACCATCTAAGGCACTCGTACGGGGTAGACCAGACACCAGTGCTGCCTTACATCCCCGGAGATATTGAGTCCGTTGTCGAGAACGAGAAATGCCGGATTTACTGGAACTACACGTTCCCAACTGTCAGGCTAATCCAAGCCACCAAGTCTGACATAGTCCTCCTCGACCATCAACTCAAGGTGATGTATGTCATCGAGTTATCGGCACCTGCGGAGAAAAACGTCTCCTTGAAGGAGGAGGAGAAACGGACTAAATATTGCGATCTCCGGTACGAGCTCCAAGTGCTGTACCCAGGCTACTCAGTCAAAATGGTTGTACTAATAATCGGTGTACTCGGAGGGATAAAGCCTACGTTTCTCTCGGAACTGAAGAGCATACCGGTCTGCCAAAAATCAGCCGAGTAGCTGGCAGGTCAAATGCAGAAGGCGGTCATTCTGGGTTCTCTCCGTCTGCTTAGGGCATATGATTCTGGTATATACAGTCACTAACCCTGTGGGATGTGGGGGAGTGGCTGTAGTTAATGCGCCGGCGCGACTGCCGTGGGGCGTCGGAGGCCACGGGAGGACTGTCCGGCATCGGATATTCCGAGAAGATAATAATAATAATAATAATATTTTTTCTTATTTGATTTGAATATTTAAAAATCAATATAAACTGAAAATAAATCGTTAGTCTTCGTTTTTCCCATTAGTGTCTCTAATTTTTAAATTATTTAAATCTACTTGAATTTTAAGTTTTGACATGGAAAATTAATGAGGAACCAAAAGTTTGGCTTCCAACTCAACTATATCCTCGTCGTATTTTGGTCAGATCCCAGTTGTGCCTACCATTGTCTAAAAATTCGAACAACATTGTCTAAAAATTCGAACAACATTTTCTAAAAATTCGAATAACATATAGATGAGAGGTACTGAGTACCTCTCATCTATACTCTTGAAAAGGGCCTAAAAAGCCGAAACACGTGTAGAGTGAAAATATAATTTTGAAACATTTAAAAGCAAATTTTCTTTGTCTATTTAAAGTATTATATTATGTTGAAAAACTAATCAAATTTTATACTGATAGATGATAGTCTCTTTGATAATGTACATAATTCCACAGACTGAACAAAATTCAATTTTTGTGTTTTACATTTAACAATGAGCACAAAGAAGAAAATACGACGTAATTATAAGTATAAAATATGGATATAATCGGTCAAGAAATCAATTTACATGGACAGATTGTGAGTACGATCCCATACACCTCCCAATTGCATAGGGTGTGGCCAGCATATTTCCTTATTTTATACTAATAATTATTAGCAATATCAGCATTTTTGTGTCTTCCTCGCGCTCATTGTTAAATATAAAATACCATAAACTGTAGATATATCATTCCGAATTTGATATTGCTAGATTGAAATTATTTTTTGGTAATAAATAACACATCCAAAATATTAAATGTCTGATCAGAACATTATATACATGGGGTTTCATTTAAAAAAATGGCATATATTGATACGTTTCAAAATAGACAATCGTCTGTTTTTTCGATTCTTGGCAAAAATATTTTAATAATCCTATATGCCTTTTGTTCTACTCCCCTACCTGCAGAAACAATGTACAACTAATTTGAAATTGCGCTCATAAAATTAATAATGTAAAATTTAAACCCGATAGAAACTTCCGTGAAATGGTTATCTATATTCTAGCAATATTAAAATTTAATGAATCTGTAGGCAAATAATTCAAATTAGTTTGGGTATTTATTGGTAACGATGAAAATTAACTGCGCCCACTTAGTGGCAATGCAAACTAGTTATCTCTGTAAATAAATGTTTTAAATCAATTACAACCACACCAATGGCGATGCTCTGCCGCCTCCACGTCCGTTTGGCACCCCTCGCTTCCTCTGACGTCACAGGCGATCGTTCGAGCTTCTGACACCCCGGGAACAAATAACACGTTCTAAAATTTTACGCCACACTATCTCACAGAAGACGCTGTTGATATAAACCTAGACGAGGGTCATGTTAAGGAAGAAGTTGGTAATCGATTATAACTAAAGCAAGCTATAAATAACTACAAGAGTTATGTAAAGTCTATAAATATATCTAATTTCAGGTTTAATATAAAAAAAGCCCATTGATGGTAATCTGTGGCATCATTGTTTCATTGGTTCGCAATTCTAAATAAATACTGGTTGCTTCGATTTAATGGCGGATTTTTAGATCTGATTTCTGTTGAGAACACTCTTTTTCTATTATTAATTCTTCTTAAAAACAGCTCAACTGAATTGAAATTGCTCATAATATCTAATAATCTATACACATTTTACATACATACATACATTTTATAACCCAAAAACATATGTTCTGGAGTGTTTTCGTCATTTACGTACTCGAGCATTTTACGTCACCACTAATCTGATAGATGCATTGTTCGATCAGCGACATGTACCATTTCTATATTTTTTTCATGAACCAATGACTATAGATTTACATTTTTTTTAATTCATTTATTTTTGTTGCCATAAAATCAATTTTTATTATATTAGGAGTATTATTAATATAATCTAAAAATAAAAGAGGACCTAGCACACTACTTTATGGAACACTAATATTATTAATGTGTGTTTTCACGGATTATTTCTTAGGTCCGATGAGATATCGACTTGGCTTTTGCTCACATAGGTTACCCATACAAATGTCTAAAAACATTAGGCACAGCAAAAAAGTGAGCGAAATCAGGAGATTGTTAAATTGACGAGAGGCGTTGAAAAATTGAGCGAAATCGGACGATAATCATGTCAAAATTATAAAATGTTAAATCTGTGGGAGATAGTGGGTTGATTTTTTCCCTAGAATCACATTACCCCGTAGGAGTTTTCCCGGTGATATGAATAAAATAAGTCCAATCCCGACCTTATATGCAATAGGTGATGAGATAAACGTAGGATTTTCCTGGAAAATCGAATTAAAGATTTCTAACCCCTTATCTGCAACAGAAGTTGAAATATTGATATTTTTGTACTTTCTTCACTCATTTTCAATACGAAATGCTAAATATCTCAGTGGGAGATAGGTGGGGGGAAGCGCGTTGCCTACACCGTGAGAAATTATACAGTATGGTGATAATGTATGGATCAAATAAAACTGTCCAGGAAGGTTTTTGCAAAAAATCATCGGACGGGTCAATTTTGTTTTTCCACGCAGACGAGGTCGCGGGTAATCAGTTAGTAATTTTAATAATTTTTTTCGTTTTAATCCTACCCTACAATTATACAACAAACTAGTTGCAAATAAGTCACTTATAATGCGTATACATATGCATAACTAGTCTGCTGACAATAATTGAAACAATAAAATTATTTATCGCTTTTACTTTTTAAGAAGAAAGTTACAATTTACAGCCTTCCAACTATAATACTGCTTCACCTTTGTCTACAACTTCGTGTCAGATGTAATTATGTATTGTATTAACCTCTCACAAGAATGAAGCGCCCTAAACCTAGAGTGGCTTCCATAAAAGATGTTGTTTTTATTCAAGTATCATATTAACTGATTATACACATACACATTTTAGAAGTTTACTTATTACGAGAGGTACATTCATAGATCTAAATTCGCAGGCTTCTATTGTACCTTTATTCCTTTGTACAGGAGTAAGTATGTTTTTAGATTACTTGTCACCTCACCAGTATTTAAAGAAACATTACTGATTTTATATAATATACCCTTGCCCCAAAAGGTTATATTTTGATATTCATATTTTATCAGAACACTTTGTATCGTTATATGGAGTTATCAATAAGTTTCAAGTTACAACGAGTTAGTAATTCAAATATCACAATCTTTGTTGTTTTCTGCGTTATTAACGGTTATAAAGAACGGATTGGGTAAAGTACTATCAACAAAATATGTATTAAAAGTGTTCGTTGTATCCATTCCACAATTATTAATAACTATGACATAGTCTACCGTATTAATAGTAACCCAGTAGGTTTATGCACTATTTGAGACTTGACTCTTTTATATTATATTTAATATTATTTTAAATCGATTATTGACTAATATCTATATTAAAATCACCAGTTAAATATAAAGTCCTTATCTATATATTTTTCAGATTCAAATATATTTTTTAAATAATTGAAAAAATCACATGCTAGATTGTGGCGATCTATAAACAGTAGCCATTTAAATACATATGTATATAACTATTTACAGTTTTGTAATAACACCTCCAATAATGTTGGTTTTGTGATTCGAGATTATATGTTTTATAAATATCTATTGAAATTTCATTATTCAAAATATCTTCTATTTATTATATTAGAAATTAATAAAAGATTTGTCTAACACATCGTCTATTAATAAGGTCCTCAGACTTTGGTCTATTAAGTTGGATAGCAACATCCGATAGGACTCGTAGGGAAGCTCATTTATTGTTAGACGAGCTTGAAATGTTTTAATGTTTCCCCCTTTCAGGTCTACATTTTTATACAAAATTAATTTTTTGTATTTTTTTTATTAAGAAACATGTTCTTTTACCTCATTTTGTTTAATTAATGAGATAATTAATGCATATCCCAAGTGTGGTAAGCTACTATAAATTTGTGGCACTCTTGAACCACCTCCTTAGATTCTATTGGTTTGAGGCTTCCTGTGCCTTTCTAAAAACAAGTAGTAAAATCGATAGAATTAATTGGTTACAAACAGAATGACAATAATTTTATAATGTATCTTACCTTTTGGGTTTTAGCTGCTTATCTGATTTTCATTCTAGTGTTCGAAAGGCTTCAGTGAAAATGTTTCATGGGTACATCTTAAATGTATTTCCGCTTCTTTTTAAATAGTATTTATCAGTTTAAATTTTTTCACATTCGAAATCAATTTCCAATAAAATAGTGTAAATTGACAGGCATTTTTAAATTATTTTTCTTCTTTATAATAGCTCTAGTAGAATTTTTGTACGTAAAAGATGATTTACTGTTTCGATAAAAAAGATTCATGATTCACGGATTTAATCCAACAATTGTTGCAAATTCAACAACAAAATAATATATAGTTAACTTATTCTGGAAAAGTGAAAACTTTTCCCATATTACACTGCTGCTGACTGGTAAGAAATCTCTCATTTGCCCCCTCTTCCTATTGTTTTGATTTGGTTTTTATATTTGTATTACCTATTTGGACCACTGAATTCCTATTGATCAAAAGTGGATAGGTCACCACACATGCGTCCTGAATGTTTATTCCTATTGGAGTCGGAAAACATTACACACACTTTTTGGTATGGAAACAAGGTTGGCCTATATGACATGGGTCGTGAAATATTATGGTAATATCTATTTGGTTCTGAATACATTGCCATTCCTACGTTTGGCCTGTGGGTAATAAAAATGATTAGATAAGGAAAACATGTTCGTTCAATTTAAATTGTTATTTTGTAAAAGTGTGTGAGATTGTGATAATTTTTTTATGTTCTATTCATGTGTGTACCTGTTAAGGTATTAGGGTAAAAATAAGAACTTTTTTGAAATAGAAATTTTTTTAATAAATATATATAATTTGTGTAGGTTCAAATTCTTATACAATATTTAGATAATAAAATTTGCTAACTTTAATAGGAATTTGATTGTATTAAGTACTTATATAATAGTCTGCAAAGAAATCAAATTATTGAATAAAAATTAAAATCCATATATCTTAAAAAAAGCAAGAGCTGTAAGATGATTAATTTTTATTATGTTGATCGCTCCTTTTTGCTTTTTACATATATCTAATAGATTTAAGGTCTATTTTGTGATCCATGTTCTATATATTTATATACATAGGCGCCCGGAGGGGAGGGAAAGACAGGGCAGTTGCCCCCCCCCCACCCCTGGCAAATCTGGTTTTCATTTTTACCACGCTGTTAAATATTTACAAAGCTCATATCGCTCCATTTCCAATCGCCGCCACGGAACTTATATGCGTCAGCAAATACATAACATGTACTCGTGTGGTAAGCGGGACGGTTGTAAGTATAATAACAAATATACAAAGGGTACTCTATTATATACATATTATTTTGCTTCATAATTAAGTCAAAACTACAAACAATGGATATTCGAAATTATTTTAAAAAACCTCATATACAAGATGAAAACCCGCTGGATTTAAAGATGAAATCCGTTTTAAAGCTTTAACGCAGACTATACCGGACATATCATATGACTTTAAAAATAAATATAGTTTAAAAAAACTAAAAAACACGCTTTTAAAGCACATCAAACTAAAAAGTGAAAAATAATTATTAATATAAACTGATAACAATAATGAACGAAAAATACTAGTATTATTGTGAAAAAAGCGTGGGTTGCTCGATATACGAAAAATATGGCACAAAGCGCCCCACGCTTTTTTTCACAATAATACTAGTATTTTTCGTTCATTATTGTTTTCAGTTTATATTAATAATTATTTTTCACTTTTTAGTTTGATGTGCTTTAAAAGCATGTTTTTTAGTTTTTTTAAACTATATTTATTTTTCACTTTTTAGTTTGATGTGCTATGAAAGCGTGTTTTTTAGTTTTTTTTAAACTATATTTATATTGCTTATTGATGCTGATATTATAACATATTACGATCCAACAGATATTTCTGAAAAAAAAAAAATTTTATTTTTCAGCTATGGGATTTGAACTCACGCCCGAGGAGTCCGTCGTTTCGCGTAGACCAAGACTTGTGCCTTAGCCCGCTCGGCCAACGACCGAACTGAGAATCACGGAATGTACTTACAGTATTAAGCCTCTTGCTCTCATGCAGAGGATACGTGAGGAAAGGACTGGCGATCCTGATCAGGATAATGATATAAACTTATCAAATTATTGTATTGTTACCGGTTCTTCGTAAGTGTACAAAGTTTCAATTAAATCTGTCCGTTTAAAGTGGGTCAAAATCGAGTCCAAAGAGTCGGTTACAAACAAACATACGTGTGAAGCGTGTTAATGATAGTTCAGGAACGCGCACTTTTAGATATCAGTGGTTAAAAGATTATGTATTTCATATTCTGCAAAGTTAAAAGGAATGCTGTGTCGTTATTGTGTATTATTTAAATCACATGTTGCTCGTGGCATTCAGGGTCGTTTCATTATTATAGAATTTACCAAATATAAGGACTTTCATGACAATATTAGGAATCACATGAAATCAAAGTGGCACTGTGAATCCACAACAAAAGCAAACAGTTTTACTCAGATAATGAAAAATCAGCAACAAAATGTAGCTCATCAAATGGATTCCGTACTTCGCGAAACAATTGAAGCTAACAGAAAAAAATTAACTATAGTTAAATCTATAGTATTTTGCGGTACTAATAATATTGCGTTGAGGGGAAAAACAGATAACACAAGTATATTTAGCGGTTTGTTAAACTTTAGAATAGATGGGAGTGATTTAATTTTAAAAGATCATCTAAGCAATTGTCACAACAACGCAAAATATATTTCACATAGAGTCCAAAATGAAATTATTGGTATTAGCAATGACATTGTAAGAGAAAATATAATCAGAGATGCAAACCAATGTTCATTTTTTTCCATCATCACTGATGAGTCTAGTGATATATCTGGAATTGAACAACTCTCAATTGGAATCTCATTTATACATTAGCTTGCTACAGAGGAATTTTGCGTTAGAGAAAAATTCTTAGGATTCATTGCACTGCAAAGTATGGCCGCTGAGACAATATCAAACACAATCATTTCAGCTTTTAAAAGATTTGATTTAAATTTATCAAAAATGGTAGCTCAGGCATATGATGGATGCTCGACTATGGCGGGAAAAATAAACGGTGTGCGTACACGCTTTCAAGAGCAATATGCTATGGCTAATTATTATCATTGCAGTAGCCATAAACTCTTGTAATAAACGATCTAAACGATGTCATAGAAATAAGAAATTCCATTGCAACTATTAAAGGAATAATTAACTTTTTTCAAGAAAGTCCAGCTAGAGGAAAATCTATTCCGAATATTCCGCTTTTTGCGAGACACGTTGAACTGCAAAATATAAAAGTATTCGGATATTTCGTGAAAATTTTATTATTGACACAAGAATGAAACAATCTAAAAACTAGACAACGGGCTTTTCAACTTTATCATGCATATACTGCTTCGCTTTTTATAGTATGTTTGTATGCTATGTCAAATTACTCGGCCATGTTTGAATCTGTAGCTAATATTCTCCAAGCAGTTGATCAGAACCTAATGTCGGTTAAAGATCAGATTAATTCTCTTAGTAAACTTTTCAAGCAACATGGAGATAATGTCTAGGACACTTTTAAAATTATAATGCAAGATGTTGAAAAGTGTATAAAGGACTTGATTATTGACTTGACTGTACCACGACTAGCTCAAAAACAAATGTATAGGTTCAATGCACCTTGCGAGTCGGCAAAAAGTTATTACAGAATGATAATTTTTATTTCATACATTGATTCTGTAATAACCTCCATTCACAAGCATTTTTCTGAAGAAAATGAATCATCATATTTAATATTTCAGTTACTACCTAAATACATGATAAAGTTAAACCAAACTAAATATGATGGTATAGTAACAAAAGTATTTGATAAATATGGCTGTGTCCTTGAAAACTTTATGGCAGAATTTAAGATTTGGTATAATTTTTGCAAAACCCAGTCGCCAAATGCGATTATTTTAAATATAACATCAATAGACGCTGTAAAAGAAGCATATCTATTTTATCCATCAGTTTCCTGGCATTATCGTTACCAGCGACTACATGTACTACAGAATGATCATTTAGTACACTGCGAAGAGTTAAGACCTGGTTGCGGGATACAATGACGGAAAATTGCCTCGATGTCTCATATATGATGCACATTCACAGAATCTGAGTATATAAACTTAACAGCAATTTTATGAGGAAGTTGTGAATCGCTTTGGACAACAGCAAAGATGATTGCAATTTTTGTTTTCGCAAAGCAATATATAATATAGTATACCTAGTGTAAATGGCATTTTACTCATGTTTTTATTTTGTACTCATATTTTAGTTTTGTACTCACGTTTTAGTAAATATTAGATAGTATTTATTTTGTAGATTACATCCTATTTTGATTGTTTTAATATTTTTGTTACATTATAATATTTTTTATTTAGATGATTTGAATATATTTTTATTTAATTGTTATATTTTCCAAATATATATTTTGTTATAATTTTGTAGGCAAATTTTTGTTTTGACCTCCCCCCCCGAAAATATTTCTGCGGGCGCGCATGTTTATATACAATCTAATTTATAAATAAACGTGGTAGATAGATTAGAACTTTACTTTTAAGTAATTATCTGGGACTAAGAGGATATGTCCAGTTAGTAAATTACGACTAACGTAATTCAGTGACTTAAAACAAAAGATTGTGACGGCAGCTTTATTGGAATCTCTGATATAAGCTTGCTTTGTCATTACTGAATTTTATTTTAGGAATTTTGCACACATAGGTAAGTTTAGGTTAGGTTAGTTTAGGTTTGTTGTGAGTCGGTCTCACTACACCCTCCACTGCTGTCATCAGCAGGCCTATTGTGACTCACGCCTAATTATATTTCACCCGGCAGTGCCCGGTTAGAGTTTTCAGGTTTACCCTGTTTAACTCTAAAAGTTTCTTAGCTCTTGATTTCAAAGGATATTTTATAAACGCCTTCGAATGAACTAATCCTGGTAATTCTTGCTAATACTGGAGAGTTTTCCTTTCAGCCCAGGTTGAGATAGCCATCTTGGCAGTACATGAGGATATGCCAAGTATTGGTTCTGGTCCGATGAATCATGATCCCGCTCCTTCTCTAGCTAAGAAGTCCATTATTTCGTTACCTTCAATACCAGAGTGGCCGTGTATCCAGACCAGAGTCACTTTGTTGTTTTTGCTCAAGTGATTTAGAGCTTTCTGACAATTTCATACCGTTTTGAAGTTACACCGATAGGAGCCAAGAGCTTTTATAGCTGCTTGACTATCTGAGAAAATTTTTATTAATCCGCGAGTAAGATGCATATATTCCAGCCTTCGTACACACAGTTCAATGGCATGAACCTCAGCCTGAAAAACAGTTGCATGAGTACCTAGGCTTGAGAATATCCTCACCCTTGGTCTGTAGCTATGTACTCATCTCTTTCTGGAAAAAGGTTGTTGAAGGTCAGCTCGTAGTTGGTCATGGTAGGCATAGTATCCGAGGGCATTCCCATGATGCCGTAATTCTCTGTGTCATCCAGCAACCTGTTCCGCTCCATGATACTAGTCTGCGGCATATTAATGGCCGCTTGTTGCAGTCTGTAGGTTGCCCACCTGGCCTCTCTCTCCAGATATATATGAAGATAAGGTAAATCCTGGAGGATTTCCATTGCAGCTGACGGTGTGGTGCTAATTGTTCCCGTTACGGTCATGCATGCTAATCTATGCAGTCCAGAGAGTTTGGATTTGGCCGTCCCTTGTGATCCTTTCGGCCACTAAACAATGGATCCGTATGTTATCATTGATCTGATGACCGTGATATAGATCCAGTAAATTTGTTGGGGACCCATGCCCCTGGATTTGCCACAAATACCACGGCATGTCCATAAGGACAGCTTTACTCTGTGGATTACCTTTTCCAGATGGGAGTTCCAATTAAGTGATCTATCCAGAGTAATTCCTAGATATTTCACCTCCTCCCCAAATTGAATAGTTTCACCCATTATGGTGGGAGGTTAAATCCTCTAGCTTCCTTTTCCGGGTAAATGGTACTATTACTGTTTTTTGAGGGTTTACAGACATCTGTTCCCTGTCACACCAGTTACTCACTGCATCCAGTGTCTCTTGAAGGGTATTTGATATTACTCCTTCAGACATAGGTAAGTTTACGCACACCAATTGTATCTAAAATCGAGATTAAGGATGGCGATCTTTTGTGAAAACATCGAAAGATATTTTTATGTTCTGAGGAATTTAGCTGTAACATATTTTTAATGAAGGTTTTCTTTATTGACCCTTCGAAAATGCAATCGATTTGGAATAAAGAAAATATTGTTTTCTGATTAAATCAATAATCAAAAGATCGATCTTTTAAAAGATCGATTGAAAAACGCCATCTCCCTGACCCAGATCACCTGCGATATGGATTTTCACAAAGTAACGTTATCTTTAATCAACTGTTAGAGAATTAGATTTTAGAACTAAGAGATTCCCTCACTGGCGGAATTTTTTTTTTTTTTGTACCATGTACCTGAATAGTATATCCCACTGGAATAAAGTCTTCTGATTACTGAAATTACAAGCAAAAAGTCGTAACACATAACGTTTTTTTTGTTATATTAATAAAAAGTTATCGGCAGGAACAACATTATTGTTAATTACTTCCTCACCCCTCAAAGTGAGGAATTTATGTATTCGTGAAAAAAAAATTTGAAAATTTGTATTGCATTTCTAGACGAATCTCGACGAATTATGACGATATACAAAATTTCAGACAGAAAAAATTTTCTGTCTGTGTGTCTGTCTGTGTAGTTCGCGATAGCAGCTACAGTTTTTGAGATAAAGTTTTCAAATTTGGTACACACATTCTAGAGGTCAAGGAAGAGATTGAGTTCGTGAAGAGCAAAATCGGTCCCAATGTCTAAAAAAAATATTAGTGCTATTCCACCAGTGACTTTTTTGAAACGTCAAAATGTGACTTTTTTGAAACATCAAAAATGTGACTTTTTTAAAACGTCGAAGTGAATTTTTGAAACGTCAAAATGTCACTTTTTTGAAACGTGAAAAATTACTTTTATTATAAACTCCACCACACGTCGAGTTTTACTACAGTGAGGAAGTTCTGATCCCCAAGTAATTGGCAGCGGTTTTTTACTAATATATTTATTGCTGTAAATCAATGATATATATATGACATATATTAGGTTTACATAGATATATCTACAAAGATAGAGAATAACTTTTGAAAAACATATGCTCAGTTCATTTTTCTCTTTTATGGGGGGTGAAATCGTCTCGTTTTAAGAACTAACAGTAATCACCCATCACGGCTGGATCCCATCGTCCTTGATAACGAATTTCCATTGTCCTGATATTTTCATGAAATTTTTATTCTTGCTCGTCGCTTACTGCACCCAAATTTTCAGAAAAAAAATTAAATGAGAATGCAGATAGTGAATTTTTAAAGACATACGGCAACCAAGCGCTTGGTACGAATCTAAAAGTTCTTCTTAAATTGCCGACCCATCATAAAATTAATTACCTATAATTGGGTCTATTGTGTTCACACAAAAAATGGTACGTATTAGAACTTGTTGGATATTTTTTCAGTTAATAGGGATGTATTAACAATGTAAAAACAGTAGTGTGAACTATGTTACAAAAATTGTGTCGGCCAGTGTAATTTGTCTGTATACTTAATTTAAAATTTCTGTACGTCAGTGGTATATACAAATCTTGGAGCAGATTGTACTGAAATAAAAGAGTGCTACTCTTGCAACTCTTTTAAAGTGGGTTCAAGTTTTAAGTGTCATCCTGTTGTCCACAGGAATACTTATGTTTAAACCGAATGCTTCAGCGTTTCATTTACTCGTTGCATTAATTTCAGTTTAAGAATATTGTTTTAACGTATGCGTGCATCTATATAAAAATTGACTAATTCCCGGGATATAACTTTAGAGATACTAGTATATAAGAAAAATCAGTGTCTAAAAAAAATTTCTACTTTCTATGATGCAAAAATATACATTTTTAAAATTTAAATACAATACCGGAAAAACTCTATTTTGAACAGGGCGCAAGAAAAAATATTTAAACCAATTTTCCTACAGCTTAATGGCTCTAAACTATGCGGGGTAGTGTAAGTAAATTGTTTTGCATAAGAAAACACTCATAAAACTAATATCCATCAACTGATCCCTTCTGATATGCACGTGCATATTGTTTGTGTCATTTTCCAACTAAATTTGATGTAAAAAGAAAAAAAATATTTTAAATTTTTTAATGCTATTAATGTAAGAAAATCTTTTTTGTGTATTTATTGTTGTTGTCCAAAAGTCACTTTACTAAGATGAACAATAAGACGCTCCAGTTTGCCCACATTTACGGCACCTCTGAGGTATAATCGGACTACTTGGTGGTGTAGGTACCATTTAATAATAAATATCTTTTTTTTTCAGTTTTTTAGGTGTATATGAAAAATACATTACAATGAAAATACGTGATATTTTTTATAATTACGAAAAGTGGAAATAGAGCCCATATGACATACTTTAAATTTATTTTTCGCGTTAAATTATTTGCCTTTCTTGGAAGTTTTGATTAGTCTTACGGGTTAATGAAAACGTTAACGTTAATACCAATATAATATTTAAGGAATTTACAGTCATGTAAAGAGGTCAAATGGGTAAATGTTTGTAATCATTGTAGTTCAAGTCTGTTTCAGCTTGGGTTTTATCTGTTGTGTATATTAATGTAAGTAATGTTAATGTTAAACTAAATGTAAAACTAAATTAATGATTTAACAATTTATTTTTAAATCTGTCTCAGTGGGATCTAAAAGTTTGCAAAACAATTGTAAAATTTTCGTATGTGTATATAACATCGTATATTATTAGTAAATAATATACCGAATAATTATTTATTACAGGATATATTTTCTGAATAATGTACCTACTAAATAAATTGATCACCATTTTTTTAATTATTTCCAAAATATTTTGGTGATTAAACTTCTGAAATATTCAAGAAAACTACTGAAAATAACAATATTTTTATTTGTGCAAAATTAATTCGTCCAAACATTTTTTAGATGGTTTCGAGACAACCCCTGTATTATGCGGGTGAATTTTGGACAATTAATAATGGCAATATGATCCAATTTACATCTGTTCAAAATGAGTTATAAGTCTTCAAAGTTTCTTTAAAGTTGGTACAATAAAATAGTAGTAGTAGCTAAATATTTTAATAAATCAGTTTCTGTCAAAGTGATATCTTAGAATTGGGTTATTTTTCTTTCTAAGCCGCTCATTTTTATTCGTACGCCAATAATAATTAAATTAAATTTTATTCTTACTAGACTTCTTCTTTAAGAATTTAATTTATTGGAATTATGTAAACATTTTTAGAACTTACTTGCAAAAATAAATAAACAAAATTAAAATAAATTCTAAAAAAAAAACAATCTATTACGAAAGCCAAGTTGAATATTATTTTATTAAAATTATTGTAGGTATTTTTGATCACTTTGGTTGAATACATATGGAAAAAATATACAAATGCACAGTAGTCCAAATTTAGTTGAGAACGGAACTAATATTTTTTTTCCTTGATGTGTCTTAAAAGCACTAAGGAATCATGGGAAAAATATGAAAAAAAAATCTTGGCTTACAGATATGGTCTTTAAAAGGGGAGCACTAGGTTCCGTATGTCTGTAGGGTTTTTTGACTACGACCTTGTTTTAACCATTTAAAATTATTATAATCATTCTGTATATTAAACGGAATGATTATGAAATAAAAATAACGAAATTGAATTGATAATATTTAGGAGCTTAGGAGTAGTTTTGAAGGAAACACTACACTTTTTTACAAACATTCATTTCAAACAGGTATTATTATTATCACTCAATTCAAACGTAGAATAACAAAAATAGGTCAGTTAAGTAATTTCAGTCACTTTCACTGTCGTCATCTGTTGATGATACATTTGTGGTTGTATCGCTTTCATCTGCCGAACCTTCTTCCATAACCGCTGCACAAAGCGGTTCAGTTTCCGGCTTAAGATCTGGTTCCTTTAACAGGCTTATAACCTCTGAACTAAAAGATGAGAGTTTCTTGTTCGGCAATTTTCTTGAAGATGATATTAATGGATCCGACGAAAGTAGTAACCTATTCAATAAATCTTCATTTGTAGTCACCCTCGAAAACTTTCTGGTATGAAACTCTCTAAACTTTTTTAAATCTTTATTCCGAGATTCCTGAGCTTCCTCAGATAGTTGCCTAATGGGTAATAGTGCAGTTCTTATTATTGCAGATCCGTGAAGGAGAATTTTATGAACTGACGCAGGCATGTAAGACCATGGATACTTTTCCACGAACAGTCTGGCCGTTTGCACTGCATATTTGTCGAAAACCTCACAGTTAATCTCGTATCCACAAGATAATGCAGATAGTATAACGCCGAACCTTCTAATTATCTCTTCATGAATACCAGTTATGGAAGCCGATTGAGCTGGATCTTTAAAAAAACGTCTAGCTGTATTTCCGTTATTTGTACTTCCACTTTCACCAGGTTTCGGAATGTCTACTAATAACCCCATTTTTTTCCTGAAATCCTCTTGCAATTTTTTTTTTCGCACTTCAACAATGGATTTATTTTCTCCTCGTATCTGCCACTTTTTTATCTCCAATCTGTATGATACATGTAAAAGACATTCAAAACATCGAATCCATGCATGTAAAGTTGATAAACCAAATTGAAAGGATTGTTCGTCTGCCTGCTTTTGTAAAACTGCATCAATGTTATTCATTTCAACAGGTTTTGCTTTACATAAATAGCAGATCTGAGCAGAAGATGTGTCAGTAAGGGCGTTACAAATCTTTCCGTTTATCATTGACATTATGCAAATATATCTAATTCTGATGTCTCGGTTCTGAACTGTACAATTAGTTGGCTGAAGTTCTGCTATTTGAGCTTCAATGTGTTGCATTTCTGCCAAAGAAAGTTGTGTTGTTCCTTTTGAAACTGGAAGCGAATCGGTCAACAATACCTTGTAGAGGATGGCCTAGGATTTTGCCATACAATTCGTTTTTCTTGATCTGGTTGCTGAGAATAAAGTTGAAGTGGTACCAAAGATGATAAAAATAAATCACCATCACTTAATCCCATCTGCACATATCGTTGTTTATACCGTGAATGTCCAGTACTACCATCGCAACCCCATTTAACTAATAATACCAAATCCTTCGATTGTTCTTCAGTCAAACTTAAAATAACTGGTCCCTGTAATTGAAGTATACGATTTGCAGTGTGATCTAAAAGATCTTGAAGCCGAACTTCTGCCAAGGTTTACGTAATAGTGAACGCTTCTTTCGGGGGGTAGCATCTTCTCTTAGCTTCCAGAACTCTATGGTAGGCGGGATAAATATCAGCGTTATGTTTTTCCCCTCTTTTCTTAATAGTAAATATTGGTGCTTTGACAATTTTCCTTCGACAATAAGTGAAACTGCTTCATCTTCATTGTATGGTATAACATTTTTCCGTTCTCTAGTCTTGAGCCATGAAGATCTTATCTTTCCAGCACGAGTAGGAGTTGTGAACACAGCTTCTGAAATCAGTTTAGAAGCTGCCTGTTGACCCTTTTCTTTAAGACTTTTTTTGGCAGCAAATGTAAGTTCCTCAGCTTCATATACTGCTGCTATATTTTCCACTCTCTTTCTTTTCGCGCTTCCTCCTATTTCTAAAAATGATTTCTTTGGACGACCAGTTGATGTACTTGGTTGTGGCTCTGCAGAGGGCTCCTTTCTCTGAACCAAATCTGAGTTTTCAAAAACAAATGCTCCATTTAACATACTGTCATTCCTTTTTAAAAATCGATCCGCAGTATTCGCGCAATTTTCAAATTTTTCAAAAACTTTACTGCAAAAACGACTACACTCGTTCTGAAGACGTCGTTGTTCGTCAATATTACCCTCTATTTCAAAGTATTGGACTAAATAATTGAGTAGATGCTTTGTATGAATATTGCGGTTTTCTCTGGATTTCTGTCGTAAAATATCGAAAAGTTGCCTTCTCGTTAACATTTTCAATAAAGGACGAAATTTCCTAAAAATTAAAATATTAGTATTAACATTATTCGTAGCATTATTATTAAATAATTATTAATTATTTTATGCCATATCACGTTTAATGTATGTATAGAAAAATAATACATTCTCACAGAGACTCAAAATAAATTAAATATTTTTAAACTGGGGCAGTGGTGGTCCTCAAATATTTGATAAGTTTTTACTGACACTTCAAGCTATTTTTTAAATATTTTTCGAGAGCGGGGACTCGCGGAGATTTTTCTGTAGGTCTACGTGAAGTTTAAAATTTACACTGATTTGAGTGAGAAACAATGCAGAAGTTAATGCTTGCGAAATAAATAAATTGCTTACCTGACTAAAATGTCCAATATATATTTCACCAAAATAGCACACAAAATATTAACTACCACCTCTGAAAAATTCGGGCTACTAAACAAACTTTTATTACATTAAAGCGCACTACATAAATGCTAGGGTTCACCCAGGCGTACAAAGCAGGCAGATCGCCGTAATTACCTGAAATTCTAGGAAGGGATGGTCTGGGTATTTCCGCATGAGCCCCTAAAATTTTATTGAGGTACAACAATCTTGAGAAAATGGGACTTTTTTCCGCTTTTAAACCAGATCGGAACCACTGTGAAATGGGATAACCGTAGGAATATGTTGTTTAACCTCATTTTCTTCTCATGAATCTATCTCTTTTTTCATTTTATTGTCAATCTTTTTTTTCTACACATACAGCTGCCGTAACATAAAGGTTTCCAACCTAAAATTTTAAATAAGTTTTTTCGCAACTTGGCTGCTGGACTATATATGTTTACTTGAATGAATGCATGAGTTATGCGGAGGAAAGTAATTTATTGCCTATCTTTAGATATTATTCGTTACAGATGAGAGAAAGTATACATGTTCTCTTTCAAATCACAAATAACCTGGAAACCTTTATGTTGCCGCAACTGTACCTATCTTTGTTCTAGTATGTTCGAGTCAACGATTATACTAAATGTTTACACAGTTATTTAAGAGTGTGTCGGCAAATACTGGACAAAGCAAACATAAAAAATAGTCATCCCTTTCACATGTACAAATATTCAACAAATCCAAATAAAAATTGTTAGAAGAAATACTTCTCGCCGTAAATTCACCAAGAAAATCTTTTTGATTCTCAATTTTAAGGAACTCTTTTTCCACCTCGTCAAAATTATATTTTATATAAAAAAAAAATAATTGTAACATTATTTCTTACGTTGTAAATAATGGAAGTATTGATTACCAAGAAAGCTTCTTTTAGGACGATATGCGAAAGAAAAATATCAATTTCATCGATATCACATGAGATACATATTCAGAGATAGAAATAATAACTGCATCGTCTACATTACATTCAGCTAGATATTGTGTACAGAAAAAAATCTAAATTATATTTACAGCATTGGACACAGCACCTTTTATATGTTGAAGACTTAATATAACCTTAAAAGCCAAGTTAAATATATCACAGAAAATAAACGCTCTTGCACTGTACACACACTGGTAATTACTATAAAACAAAAAATATTTGATATAAATTTACAAAAACAACATATCAAAACTATTATAATTTTATAACATAAAGAACAATGAAGAATTATATATAATCGCTCGGCAAGGATAGAAATAACGTGGTTTTCAACACACTCAACGCAGAATAGGGAGCTCGGCAGTGTTGCCATTCCTCGTTACTTCGCGGCTTCTTTAGAGTCGACTGTGCCATGGCCCAATGGGGAATAATATAATCATATATTAACGTTACCTATCGAAATTATGGTCTCGTAGCCGTAAATAGCTCTAGAGAGCAACGACGTTTAGGGCATTATTAAATAGTAAAAAAAATTTCGACAATTATATATCTAATGTATACATCGTATGACTGCGAACAAATTGGTAATACCCTAGGGAATCTTGAATGGAGACGAGCGATGAATTGAAGAGTTGAAGGTGTATCGAAATGTGAGGAAGCCAAATGGCTGCACATTTTCTATAAATACATTATTTAAATTCATATTCAATACTATATCCTTATACTAAAAAATATTACCTAATTTCATTAAATTTTGCAAATTACTCCTTAATAATGGACGAAGAACGCATTTTGTCGATATTCTTGGAAACGATGCATCTTAGATTACTTTTTTTTATTAGATTTATTTCAGGGTTTTCTGAAAATATGACATATACATTATTTTTTTCAAATAATAAACCTCCCAGGCACCCTTATATCTCGACCCCCATGAAGGATATTGAAAACATGGTATGCTATGTCATTAAATTAGTGTCTCTAATCAATTACGACATATATCGTGGAAGTTAAAAAAACCATTTTTTGTTAAAATAGAAAAATATTCATTTTCATTATCATCCTATATCTTGGAAATTAAGCGTTATCGAACACATCTTCATAAGACATTTTTATCTTTTTGTCTCAAGGAATGTGCTCTTGTATTTATGCCGTGCATTTTTTGAACACTCTATATTGTGCGCATTGAGAAATGAACACCCAGTAATCATTAAAACATCCCTAAATGAACAAATTTTATTTCCGGGTAATCTTCATTTCTCTTAATCGGATTATTGCTTTACTATCACTATAAATTAGTATGAATTAGTCAAAATAGATTTGTTATGAATAAAATATATGATGTGGAAATTCCTAGACTACGAAGACCTGAAAATGTTGTACAACTGAGTGAGTTTGAAAGGGGTGGGATGATTCGAATACATGAATTTCTTATCTGAAAATCACCGTCGAAATGGTTGGATTGTCCCAAACGTTATGAAATGTTGACGTGCTTGGAAATATGAACAATAACGCCAAAGATGTACAGAACCACATTCTATGACATAACGCATTAGAAGAACTAGTGGCCTTCTTAGAAACCAATTTACCGGACTCAAGTCAGTCGTGAACGATGGACCTTACAGGACGCAGAATATCAACGTGATCAATTTATAGACGAATTTCAACTTTTTTGGTTCAAAATATATCACCCCCCAGTTAACCACTCTTTTAATATTACGGCATCAACATCATCGTCTGCGATGAACTTAATAGCGAGTAAATTAGGCTGAAGAATGAAATCATATGCTCAGGGCACATTACAAAATGATTATACAGCCTGGTGCAAGGAATTAATCAGATCTTAGAAAGTGTTACCTTAGAGGGTTAGAAAATTCAGTCTTTCAACATGATCTATCCCTAGTGTTAGTGTAACGAAGATATGTAGACTCATTTGAGGTTCACTTATTTATTTCTTTTTTTATGACAGACACTGATTAGCTACGCATAATTTCTCTGATGTGAAATGTGAGGTTATATAGTAAAATTTTGAGTATTAGAGTTGCCCAACGGCGGACGCTTTCAGTACTGTCATATCTATGTTCCCAATAACAACGCATTTAGGATGCCACATATGGTAAACAAATTGAATAATTACATATTACCTACACGTATAAAATTGCTTAACATTTGCATTATTTCCGAAAACAGAATGTTATGCAATAATATTTCTCTGCCGCGCCGGTGTTTCTTTGCATACATGTATGTGATATTACTACAGAAACTTTGACGATATAAAAAAGTTGCATTACAATTGGATGCTAAAAGAGCCGCTGCTATTGCAAATGCTCAAGAAGCTGTTGTCGATGTCAGTGTCCAAAAAAAATTAGAGTTTATATATTCAAGCTTCCCTCTCGCCATAGAACTTGAATGTCGACCAAAAACAGAATTTATTATAATCGATGCGATGGATGTATTGTTTGATCTTCGTCCTTAATATTCATTTTAAGGGGTGGCTCCAGGCGATTAATTCAATATAATCTATCACTTCAAAATGTATAGAAAGCACCTTGAAAGAACGAACTCTGATATCTAATTGCATATTCTTTCTAGTTTTTATGATCCTCCTTAATCCAAATCTTCTTATATGATTCCGAAGATCTACTATCAGTGCTAGTAGTAAATTCACTAGATGTGCGAAATACGCGTTGCAATTACTTCATCAGTTACTTTCTTTACAGTATTTTCAAATGATCTAGAAAGATTTTTAGTTTTCTATATATTCATGGTCCCATACTGACAAACCACATAGGCGCATCAACTTGTACAACAAATTTTGTTAGGGTAATTAAATTTTCTATTAGTTCAGTGGTGACTACATTAGATCGAAGTAACCTGTTTATAGTGGTAAGCCACCGGGCATGAGTCATTTTTAATGTTTTTCATCTAAGCAACCAGGACAGTTCTCATCTTTGATAGCGTTGGTAATGGGGTAAGATATTATTCAGTTGTACTTAAATATTTTTCTTTTGATGGCAAAGGGGCCAGCTAAAAGTTCAGATATTGTTATGTGTATTTACCTATTGAGCAAATTTTAATCCCTGTAAAAATTAATTTAAAAAAGTTGACCCATTTCAGGCTTTAGGGGCCCGGTTAAATGTCTAATACTATTAGTACAAAGATATGTATGAATATATAGATCATCTTGCAAATGTTCCACGCTATTACAAGTTATTTTTCCCAAAAAAAAAAAAAAAAATTGGCTCTTTTCGACCCGGTCTACACTGGAATCGCTATGCATCCCTGTTATGGATTGTTAATGTCTGGCCTCTACTCATCAGTTTATTTTATTATAGAGTTATTCTTATCCCATTCAGTATTAAACCAATAAATTCTGAATGGGAAGGACATGGACTGACTTTTATCGTTGTAATCTTTAACAGAGGTTATTCAGTTAAATTTATCCAAAATCTTCATCATTTTTTCATATCAGATGCAAAAAATGTGAGAGTTCTAGAGCAGGTAAATCTGAAATTCTTGTATTGCTATATATTTCTTATTTTCAGTGACCAAGGCAGATTAAAAAAAAAATTAAGTCTAGCCAGACATCACATCTCTTCGCATTTTAATAACATAACTAAAGTCAACAATAATACATGACAGTTTTGATTGCATGATGACTATGACTAGCTATTTGGAATACTCATTTTTTTTAAGATTAAATTAGTATAAATGTTTTTGTTGTAACCATATATAATATATAACTTAATTAGAGCCTCCCCTTTCAAACTTAATATTCCTTGCATGTTTCAGATACTTTTTTTGTTGGACAAAATCCTATACCACTTTACCATTTCCCAAGGGATAAGATGTCGTACAAACTTCTGGAAAAAACTTAATTTTAAATAAAAACCAAGCTACCAGGGCAGACACCCTAGGAAGCACAACCCTTCCGGACTAGCTCCACCCTTGGCGACGAGCCTCCTACGCTGACGTCATATTGCGCGCGCTTTTCTCTGAAATAGGTCACCTAGTTGTGACCTTTCGAAACGGCTTTCCAGCAAGCTTTAGACGCCACACAGCTTCCAGAAGCTCCTGCCTTCATCATGGCTTCAAATTCATCTAATTATAAATTAAGTGCCGCAACTGCGAACCTCAAATACAACGGTGAGTACTTTTTCTTATTTATATAGAATATTAATATGCAATCAAAAGTAATGATTTATGCACAAAGGAGACTAAAAAGTCGTCTAGGGTGTCGCCACGATAGATCCATTCCAAAGCTTAAATTAGATACTATTAATCTTTGTGGTGGATAAAAGATTTTACAAGTCAGATTTAATACATATAATTTACCATATTTAGCAGGAAGATTTTGCAATAAAGCATAATTGTATGTATTGAATCATAAAATTAATCATTATGTCATAAAATGTACGTATTGGTTTATTATAAAATAGAGAGTAACAAACTTTTAAAAACTTAGTTACGTAATTTTAAATTCATACAATTTTATAATTTTCATTTTAGAAAAAAAAATGTGTTAAAAATGACATTTATGTATGATGTATACTGGATATACAGATATCAAAAACGGTTTTCGCTAGCAAAATTTCAAGCTCCTCCAGTATCACCAATTTTCAGGGCATCAGAACTGCAATTGATTCACGGGGGGCAATCGTGTTTGTAGTGGTAAGACACTATGGAATCAAAGTCAAAGTAAATCACCTCCGAAACATGGATGCGACAGGAAGAATTGATTTCTTCCTGTTGCAGCCATGTTCCAAAACTTTTAATTTCTTTCTTTAAACCAAAACTTAACAATTTAATGCAAATAAAATTTTGTTAAGGCTTGAAACAAAAAATAATAAACATATGAGGTACATCAAAGAAAATTGGAATAAAAAAATCACACACGTATGTCTTCTTCTACAAAAATATAAAATGAAATATACAATAATTACTGTAACAAATAAAGATATAAACAATAACTTCTGGAACAATATAAAACAAGTAATAAAACTTCTTGATCCACACCAGTTTCTTAAAAATTTCCATTGAACTTTTAATACATCTTTGGATGTTGTATTTTCAATTTTTTTGGACATTTGCTGTCCCAAAGCAGACTTATTAAAAATGTTTTCTGTTTAACTGTCCATGGCAACTGCTGTAAAACGTATAACTATGAAAAAAAAAAAACAAAACCTACACCACTGATTGCTTGTCAATTTATCGTAGAATTGTTCTTTGATCGGTCTATTAAAATATGGTCATGCCATTTATTAACAATAAAAGGTGTGTGAATTCGTTACCGGACATAATCAATTTCGATAATACCGATTTCAGCTAACCTGGTGAGTTCATAAATGTTTTTGGGTCTCCTTTTAAATCTAGCTTTTCACCGGTACCTTTGTTATTTCTGATGAGTGATGTACGGTAATGTTACAAATAATACTTTTCCCTTGAAAATTTTTCCGAAAATGATGTAAGTGTATATGACATTTTAAATGTAATTAAACCTAAATTTACCTCGTGTCCTGACGGCGTACTTGGTTTCAGATTACACAACTGTGCTGTATGTATTGTTTGTAATAGAAAATGTAGGGAAATCTTTAATCTTTGTTTAAATTTCAGCACATCTTCCGATGTGTGGAAACGTTCTAGACTTGTTCTGATTTTAAGAATAGTGATAAAAGGTCTGTTATTAATTATAGATCTATCACTATTATCTCTAATATTTTCATTAGTACAGTGTAAAGCAATTTATGCTAGCATTAATGGGCTGATTAGCGACTTTCAATATGGTTTCGGTCGGTCTACCACTACTAATCTTTTTTGCTTAACTCAGTACACGTTTCTGAATCAGTGGATTCTGGTAGACAACATTACATCATCTATATAGATTTTAATAAACTCACTGAACATTTTTCATCATATTGGCGTTGCAGGTGTCAGTACATAGAACGCCGTGGTCTCAAGTTTGACGAATGCACAGCTTCATCTGGTGTATCACAGGGCTCCATTCTTGGGCTCCTTCTTTTCGTTATTTTAAAAATGACATTGTACATATGACCGACGTCAATTGTTTTCTATATGCAGATCATTTAAACGTTTACTGGGATTAATTCTAACAGCAATTCCCTTCAATTGCAAATTAATTTGAATAGAATCAATAACTTGCCATTAAATGTGCAGAAGTGTAACGTTCTATCTTTCGCCAAAAAAAGAAAAAGAATCATATGTTTACAATAATTATACACTCAATAATATTTCTTTAATTAGAGAAACAGAATTCAAAGACTTAGAAGTTGAGTTTCGATCTTCATATTAATGCCGTTGAACTTTCTAGTTACAAAAGTCTTGGATTCGTCATAAGGTATTTACGAAGGTTTAATGACAATGACACTAATGTTTTGTTTTTACTGGGAGGTGATAGAGAGGCATAAAATAAGTAGAAAATTGCCTACATTCTTATGTGATTGCTAACAAAGATGCAGTATGTTGAAGTTTTCTGAAAATGAAAACATTTCTTCACTGGAGAAGTACGAAATCTATTGACTTGAAGTTTCAGGGGTGGCAATACTGTTCAAACCTCTACTGTTTTACGAAATCTTGACTTTGTATTGCCTCCAGTGGCGTCATAAAGGGTAGGGAGTAAAATTTTTCGCCGAAACTATATAACGCCACTGCTTTGTGCAGATAATTTTGAGAATGTTGGAATCTGTATTAAATTTGGAAGAAAAAAGGTATCTTTAAATTTTTTTCTTACGCTTACTTTTCGAGTAAAATAGTTAAAAGAATTACCATGACAAAACGTTATTGCAAGTTGATCACTTACATAGAGCTACAGAAAGGCGAAAATTGTTTAACAGGAATGAATATGCAGATATTCACTTTATTTATGGATTTTGTCATGGTGCAGTTCGAGAATACATGAGACAGCATCCAAATAGGAGACAACCAAATTACCCGTCCGTGCCATGCGTTGTTGACATAGTCTAAAAGTAGAAACAGTCGTTGTAAGAAAAAATTTAAAGACACCTATTTTCTTCCAAATTAAATACAGATTTTCAAAATTAACTGCACAAAGCACTGGCGTTACATAGTTTCAGCGAAACATTTTATTCCCTTATCCCGTAACGACGGTACTATACAAAGGCAAGATTTCGTTAAAACAATGGAGGCTTACAAAGTATTATCGCCCCTAAATTTCAAGTCAATAGCTTCTATAGTTTTCGAGTTATAAAAAAATATAAGTTTTTTTACAAAACCAACGTCATATATCTTTGTTAGCAATCACCTAAAGATGTTGATAGGAACTTTTCTACTTATTTTAATCACGAAAATTTCGGAGCACTCTGTATAGTAGTAATTTAGAAAGTATGCAACGCAAATTTTTAAAGTATGTACCCTTTAGGATTAGGCAGCGCCACATTGAGAGCTATTAAGTAGGCATAATATGCCTGAGTCTAAAAGATGGAAGGAAAATACATTGTCTTGTATTATTACGTAATATTATTCATAGTAAGATAGACTGACCTTCTGTTTCAAGTCAACTTAATTTTAATATTCCTTCACTCGCAACTAGGCATACTGTCAGTTTTATTTACCAACCTCAAAGACCAATTTACTTAAACGTCCCCTTATTTGTTTTAAGCAAAAATTCATTGTATTTAAGATAATTTAGATATTTTCATTTGTAGTATTAAATCTATTCTATTCAATTAGTTATTTATGTTGCTAGTGTAAGTGCTGGCTGTTTAATGTTTTTTCCTTTTTTTGTGTTGCTGCAAATGCGTTGTCATTTTGTCAATTAATACTGTCTATTTTCTTTTTTTTTGTGTGTAATTATACTTTATTCCCATCGTATAATTGGTATATCAATGCTATTGAATGATGTATCTGAAATAAATAAATTTATACATAATTAAAAAGTCATCATAATGAGATCTGAGAATTTTTTTCCCTACTTCAATAATACAAATAGTTATTTTCTGATCATGGTGCTGATAAATTTGTAATGCACTAATAAAAGAAGTACCTATTATATAATTTTATTCAAAAACAACACGTGTAGAATAATTTGTAAGATGATTATTTATCCCAAAATAGAACGAAAATGTTCGGTACAATTATACCAAAAAGGGTCTGGTTTCTGCGCCGGAGTCGAAAGCTTCTGAATCTTTTAATCGGGGTTCTGACAGACCACTGCAGACTTAGGAGATCTACAAAAGGTATTGAGGAAGACGTACATATTCAGGACGCGGGGTGATGATTGTGATGAAGAAACGTCTTATTACTACCTAGGGCAGTGAAAGAGTGGAAGCATAACATCTTTGGTACTGAGGCCCTTCTAAAGGAAGATATGAACTCTCTCGCACTAACTGGCATCCAGCCCTTCATTAGAAGATCGGAAAGAATCGACGAAGGAACCATAGAAGCACATGGCTGTGGGGACCGCTGGGGGTGGGTAAAAATGGCCCGTCTGTAGCCTACTTACCAGGCGTCACCCGTCCCCATAATTACCATTACCATATCGAAAAGGGCAATAGAATAAATCAAAAGTATGGAATTTTGCATGAATGAAATATTGCCTTACAGTGCAAAGCACTAGCTTCCACTTAATTTATTTACTCTTTGCATCATTAGCCATGATACTTGGGATACGAACCATCTAAACCTTAGAAGATATTTGAATAAAACTTTCTTTTCTTATACCAGCTTCCTGGATTTCTGAATGCCATAATTTATCTTAAATGGCTTTTCCAATCATTCTGATTACCAAATTAATGTATTTTGGTTTAAAATGAACAATTGATGACATGCTAGCGAACAAAAATGTTATACTTGTTCCATTTAATTTGGAGTAGTTGGCAGGTGTAAATTGAAATCTTTTTGTCATATCCCACCACCGGCACTGGCAATGTTGGTGGGAATGATTGCATATCCACTTTTTTTTACTAAGTGTATGTTTCCTCTAGACAGCTTCGGTTTTAAATTCGGGAGTTGTCTAAATTGTGTGGTTTTTATTATTATTAGTATTGCTTGGGGGAGGGGTGCGGGATTAAATACATGAAAACAGACAGAAATTGCATGTACTCTGATTTTTCATAGAAATGTGTATTTAAGAACGATATACCCAGTGGTTAGCAATCTGATGGAATTCTCATTTCCTCTGAAGAGAAAAATCCAAGAAATTTCAGATTGTGGAAATGATACGGAATTTAAACAAAATTTTAGTATATAAAAATTTCAGAGATCGCTAATTGGAATTTAAGACCAGAATTTTAAAACTTCAGATGGGAGCTAATATAAAACAACCAAATTAGTGTTGATGTTGTCGAAAAATTGCACGAATAGTATGTTATTAAATATTCTCCGAGTTTAGTAAAATTGGAAAAGACTAAATAAGATTTTTTGTATATGTACATATACGATGTTATATGTCAAAAGCTAATTTGTTTACCTTTTGGACCACGGTTTGCCCAGATATCAAGATAAATCAAAACGCAAGTATAATAGGAACCATACTCCAAAGAAACAGTTTTTGTGGTATTTAATTAAGCAAAAGAATATAAGAATAATGTCATATGATAGTCGAATTACTAATATTGAAGCTCTGAATTCAGAAATATGTAATAAGTATCTTTATTAAATTTTTCTCAAATTGAATTCGCAGAATTGTAATGTGTAAATTTGGAATAGGTACCTTTAAATAATTATTACAAATTGTATCAAAACATATTCTTTTTTCTTTTACTCATTTGCTAGTTATTGTAAGTAAAGCATAAAATGTAAAGAAATATATTTATTAATTTACAAAAGTTAACAACGTAGTGTTGCCTATATGGATGAATTAAGATTGGCCAAGGACCCTGATATTGCCTTGCCGCTTTAAAGATCCCCCAAACCAACGTGTTACAGCAGAAGTGGGAGCGGGAGCGAACCTGTTGCGGTATATAGTACTATTACGTCGTTCGGGTGTAAATGGTACTATAATATAATAGCCCGGAATGTACTTTCGTGCCGCACCGCTTTCGCCCCCACTCCCACTCCAGCTGTACTATGTTGGTTTGGGGGTTCTTTTAAGACAGTGTAGCACGCCCTCGTCTCTAGGATTACCAACAAAACTTTAAATGGCTGTTAGAACTTTTCTGTTGGTGAGACCGATAAATTAAAACATAAATAGTTCATCTTATATACTATATGGATTTAATATATAAAATTACAGAGGCAATACTGGTGCGTATTTTTTTTTTTATTAATGAGAAATAGGAATATTTTATTTCACCATCTTATAAAACTAAATAATCGTATTTGCTATTAACAAAAAACTAACGCATCAGTATTGCCTGTAATTTTATATATTAAATCCACATGGTCTTTAGGATGAATTATTTGTTTTCGTTTTTTAATATTACTAACAGACAAATGTTAACAGTGATTCATAGAAATAAATTTCTGGTGAAAACGTAGCTTTAAATAATCCATTTTTATTTCTCTTACCAATAATTGTGTTTGTCAAGTCCCCTTTACATCAGTGTTTCCTTTCATTCTCATAATGTGTTCTCTTCTTTCTAGATATCTCTCAAAGATATATGCCTGAGAGAACAGTAGATGAAAAAATATTATTTAGGCATTGAGTTAAAACACCTCCATATTTTTAATGCTTAATTTGATAACAGTGATAACAAAGAATTACTTAATTTTTGTACGTATTATATTTTTTTCTTGATATGCTGTTACATGAATGTTAAATAACATGAATTAGTTAACGCTTTATTATTTGCTATTGCAAAGCGAGGCAACGCCCTAAACAATAGGATATGAAGCCTCAAACCCTATGCCCTTATTTGAGGTGCTTTGGTACTTGAGCCCTAATTATTTTTGAAATAAGTTGACCTCGAATTACCAATTACTTCTAAAAAAGTAATTGAGTCCAACGCCCTAAGCACTTTTGATATGGGCTTCAAAATCACAAAAAAATTCAAAGTACACCACAAGGATATGATTTACACCAAAATGGTTTGAAGCACACCAATAGATGCTTGAAGCAGAACAAAAAGGATTGAGGCCCCCCCAATAAAGTCCTTTTGATGTCTTATATTATCTGTACGGAAGATTTTTCTTATTTGTAATTTTCATAAATATAAAGGACACGAAATGAAATATCAGTTGATATAAGTAGGCTAATGCCAAAATGAAAATGCAAATGCATTTTTTGTCAAAAAGATTTTTTTTTTAAGTTAGAACACCTTGATCATAGTATTTTTCAACAGCACGGTATAATTATTATTTCTCATATGGGAAAGAAATAGAAGCGTATTGGATCTTCAAACTTTTATTTGAAAAAGAAAACTAAAAACAAAATAACAAAACACTAACCTTGTCCAAAAACTCTTATTGAAAATACATAAACAAATTATATCTAACAAAACATTTAAATAAAAAAGGAATTAAGATTTAGGATTAGGAATGATACTTATTAGCATTACGAAGAACCAAATCGTCACGCTTCGCCTAGAAGTAAAGTCAAAACTTTGTATTCAAAAAAACTAGGAATTATAAAATTTGGGAAAGTACTTGAGATGTTCCAACCGTCTAAAGTCATTCAAGTCCCATTATACTCACGAAAGGAAGACTAAATTTAATGCCTTGGAGTCTTTTGTTTATGTATGTAGAAATTTTATTTAAGTATTGAGTTAATTATTTCAGTGACATTATTTGAAATCAGCCAAAATGTTTCATAGAGAATTCTTATTTTTTGAGAAAAATTCAAAACATAAATGTTTAAAAATATAATAGACCCAGCACGTGACACATGTTGGCATTTTGATGATTTTATGACTAATTTTAAGGGAGCAACATACTCTAATGATAATATACATCATGTTGCAATACTGCAACCAAATTTATGTTGCTGTCATTTATGATACAACTATTATGTTTCATTAGTTTAAAAGAAACAGAGAACCTTCAAATTGACAAAATCCCATCTCGCTGTTGAACCGTACGAATGATATTTGAAGTGAAAGGTTAAAGTAAAAATGGTGCCAAAACGTTGGACGCGATATTTTGGAAATGAAGGAATAATGCTAAACTCCATTTCAAGGAGACTTATTTTCAGGAAATATAAAATAAAAGAAAATCCAAAAACCATGCAACAACTCCTCCAAGATTTACTAGTAAATTTAATTAAAAACAATATTTTAAATAAACTGAAATAAGGAAACTACTCTCGTTTACACAAACTAGTGTTTCATATTAATACAAGTCATCGGTTGATCTGGCAAATCACAAAATTCATAATCAGAGTACAATAAGGTTTTATCTTCTATTAAGTTAAAAGCAGTTCCATTAAAAACAAAGACTTTAATTTCAACTCTTGGGTGTTCTTGATTCGAATTATTATCGGTCGGTCGTTAGGAGAAAGTCGATTCTTTTAAGCATTATTTCTACATCGCCTATTCCATTTTCTTTATTTCGCGTCGAAAGTTTTCATTAAAAGGGGTTGTAATATTACAAAAGAAACAAAAAAAGTTCACATTCAAATATTGTTGAGTGACGAGAGTTTGTATATTAAACGAGAATATTTATTTAAATTTTTTGAAAATTAAAGTCTTCATAACATACATTTATATATTAATATATAACAGAGTGGTCCAGTTTCCGAGGCACAAACTTCAGGAATGTGCAGAGTATGTAAAAATAATAGAAGTTTTTTTCTATAAACATAATTAAAAAAATGCACTATAACTTGGATACAGGGTGCTTGAAGTTTCATTAAAAACAAATTTATAATTTAAATTAAGGAAGACAAAAGCTGATAGTTGTTCAAATTCGGAACACCGCCTTTCTATGTGAACAGCATTACGTCTACAAGTTAGAATAATAATGGAAGCCATTGGCGTAGATACTGGGGGTCATACTTCTTTTTATAATAGTAATAATAATAATAATCTTATGGTGAAAAAAAGATGTCAAAATCTGTTTACAGAAATATACAATAGATATAAACAAAAAAAAATTAAAGAATAAGAGTATACTATTTGAATTTATTACGAAAAGGCGGAGCTTACTTGTCTTATCATAAAAATATAAGTAAAAGACTCGGTAATATTCAACCTGGAGAATGCCAGCACTAGCGAGCAGATACTCACACACACACACATACGCACACATATACACACACACGCACATGACACATACGAAACGTACACTTCCACCACAAAATGTTAACTGATAATTGTATAAAATAGATGCAGGATAAGTATACAAAAAAAAGTAGTCAAGTCTGTTAATTTTCTATTGTCAAAAGCTAAAAGGATATCAATCGGTTCACTGTTAATTAATGACTAGTTGAACAGCTATTGTTACTTTTAAAGTCAGATTGGTTGAACGGCAAATTATTATTATTACTTAAATGATGTTTTATCTGTTTTATTCATAATGTTTTCAATACACTTTCGATAAAGTCTGTAGATAGGCTGAAGGAGTAAATAATATATGATTTTTTTCCATATCCGAGGGAATATCACATAATGCAAGCAGTAATTTATTAAGTGAGTGATAGCTGGTATTATATAGTGGACAACAGTAGGAATTAGCTGAATATAAATGCCCGTAAGCAAATGTAACCAAATTTTTTACTACGTCATACGGAAATGGCAGTATTTCAGCAATTTCATTGAGCCGTTTCAAGGCCAGTAAGGCATGGCGTGCTCATCAGTACCATTATTTAAAGTGGACTTTGCATCGTGAAAATAGAACAAACTATAAGTAAAGGGCAAGGAAAAATTGTAATTCATATATATCTTACTAACAAGCTTGCAAGATGACTTATCTAAAGAAAAAGAAAAGAAGTTTGCGATGCCTGCGTAAAACTGCGAGTTATAAGGGAGTATATGCTTAACGATAGTAAAAACAGCACTGAATGTCCACAAAGGGCCCAATGTGAAGCTCACAGTGTAATGCCGCTGTTTCCCATTATTCGGTGAAAATAACAAACTATAATTTCAAAGGGCAAGGAAAATCTTGAACTAACGATCAACTGCGCTACAAAAATACATATTTATGCAAAAAAAAAGTAACACGATGGTGTAATCTATCAGAACCCTGAATAAGAGCGTACAAGTGCTGAGTTTCATTCTCAGCTATAGGTCTAATTGGTCCCTTCTACAAACGAGTTCCAAAGGATTGTTACTTTTGAATGTCAGATTGGTTGACGGCATGCCTTATTACTTAAAACGGATTCCATCTGTTTTTTCGTAATTCTGTATCTTTGAGTTCCTTGCTGACAAACGATTCCAAAAGGATTTACACTTTTGCATGTCAGGTAACTGCGCAATGCCTTGCAAGCTATTTTAAAACGGCCAATGAAATTGCTAGAAATACTGCCATTTACGTATGACTGTATGGAATTGCTTTATATGCAGCTCGTCAGCACCATTTGCTTTTAAGAAAATAGAATTCATCGTGTTTAGTACCTCATCCTCACCGGTTAATGTAAACTGAGAATTGGGTACGCCATCTTTTACACCGCTGTAATAGTTTAAAATTTCTGCATTAGTCATATTAATTTGAGAGAATTGAACGAAGTATTCATTAATATTATTTACATTGCTTAATTCTTCCGGAATGATTTTATTTTCATTTTTAGAATAGATACTTAAAGCTTTCAAGTCATTTTAAATCGTTTTGCCTTTATTTGCTGTAATTTGATGTTGTAGATATGCTTTTTTTTCGTTTTTTATTGAAATTTTAGTGAGGTCTCTTAAATTTTTATAGTAATTCCAGTGTTCTATGTTATTGGTTTTTTTATATTTTACCAATGCTCTGTCACGCAGTCGCATCATGAACTTTATATTCTCCGTTAACCAAGGAGCCTTTTGTTTAGTTATTCTAACAGTTACTATACTACGGGAGCATGTTTATCAAAGAGGTACATTAAAATCTTATTAAAAGCTATAATTTTATCATTAACATCTTCGTACATTAATGGAGCAGATCTAAGGTCTAAGAGAAAATATTTATAAATAAAATTTTTAAAATTTCGGAAGGTGAAAAAAATTCGGTTCTTTTTTAATTTTACCATTATGTATATCACAGATCAAGAGACAATGATCAGATAAATGATGAGTATCATTTATATTTAAATTATTTACGATAATTAACTATATAAAAACTATATGTAAACATATAAAAACGTCTAATAAAGTATCATTATTTGTGCAATATCTTGTTGGTTGGTTAACTATCTGTTTTAGGTCAAACATGTCTAGTACATTAGCAAGATTAATTGCAGCACTACTTCAAGTTCAAGTTTTAGCAATGTTTAGATACCTGCACACAGTATATTATCGAATTTTGGAAATATTACACTCAAGACATTCTCAAAATTTTGTAAGAAATCAATTAACGATTTATTGGGTGGTCTGTATAATACACCCATACAATATGATTTACTTTTGTAATTCAAATAAAGCCAAAGCTGCTCACAAGCATCTAAGTTGAGTGAAAAATATTTTATTTTTTTTATTTATAAATTTTTTATAGAAATAATTATTACGTCACTGGATATAAATTGTAAATTGCTAAACTGACCATGGCATTCTGAAGAAAAAGTGTTTTTGTAAAATGTTGATACACCAAGCCATTTCCATTTATTTGTAGTTAAAATCTTTCTCTTTCTCTTAAAAAAAAATACCCATTTCCACCTGAGGAGGTAGAGTATAGGGCGTATTTTTTTTAAGTGGTATCCCCTTTAGGCTAATTCACATCAAGAAAAAATTAAAACTAAACATTTTTAATGAATCTGAAATGAATTAACCGCGGCAGATATTTGATCTGAATTTTGCTGTATCTCATTATATGTTTGCTCTATCCTTAAAAATAATTCTTCTCTTGTTAACACTGGAGTAGCATAAACCTTTCCTTTTAAATATCCCCAAATATAAAAGTCTAGTGAGTTGAGATCCAGTGATTTGGGTGGCCAGGTCATCGGTCCAACATCATTAATCATTTCATGATACATATCTTTTATTCCTAAATGATCAATCCAACGCAATTTGCATTTAATCATTCTCTTACAACACTTCCGAAATACGCTGGAGCACCATTCAACTGTATTAAACTATCATATTGCAAATCGGGGGAAAATCTAATCTTCGATATAATGAAGCAAGTAATTGGTAAGGAACTCATAGAATAATTGTGTTTTATCTTGGGGGTAGCAAATGTGGAACACAAATTTTCTTGTGAAACACACCCAGCCAAATATTTACACTGAATTTATCTTGCAATGATCGCGATGGAATTTTGAGGGGATTTTAGTGGACCGAAACATGAAGATTGTGATAAGTTCACTACTCCTGCTCTACTGAATGTCGATTCATCTGTCCATAGAATTTTAGGCAAAAAATCAGGATTTATTTTTGCAAGTAGCTTTTAAAGTCAGCAGAAGACTTCTGCTTTAGCAGCTTACAATTTTTTTTCCAAAATATCCAGTGGCGTAATCGTTTTTATAAAAAACTTATAAATTTATGTAACCTCCGTATCTACGCCAATGGCTTTCTGTTCCTATTTTTGACCTGACATATAAATGCAGCTTCACATAGAAAGGCGGTGTGCTTTGGTCTTCTCTTAGATATAAAGGAAAACTTTTTTTAATTAAACTTCAACACCCTGTATCTAAGTTATGGTGTATTTTTCGAATTATATTCATAAAAGTAACTCGTTTTATTTTTACATATTTTACATATTCCTGAAATTTGTGCCTCGGAAACTGTATATTAATAAACGTACCAGCAGATTGAATATATCTGCTTTATTTATTTAAAATTGAATATCTTGCACAGAGGTTAACGTTAAAATAATCATCAAATCAATATTATTTTAAATGTAGGGTAATGAGTTTTTTACAATTATTTCAATAAACTGTGTAAACAATATGATGAATGTCTAGGTGGTATACCACTAATACCCGATGTAAGAAGAAAATATATGAACAAATCTTCAATAGGGGCAATTTAATACAAACGTCAGTGAAGATGAAACAATTTTTGATTTTGTGTATGAGGAGGAATGAAAATCCTGTATTTGTGTACTCCAGAAAATTCGCTGTCAGACTGTACCATCATCTGGATCTGATCAGAACTAATTCTTTTTATCAAAACGTCGAAAATTGTCTCGCATTCACTAATATTATTTTTGTGTTCAATAAAACATAAAAAAATATTTAAGTACAATTTCTTTTTTTATATAAATTTGGAAAATAAACACCGCAGTTTGTATTTTGAACATTTCTTGAATTAATTCATCTAGTTCAAATAAAAAAATTTTAACAATTAAAATTATATTGATTTTTGCTTTATAACTCCACACAGTTTTTAGTTTTGTCTTATGTCGTCGCTGATTGGTTTTGTAAAAAATGATTTGGGGTTTTGGTTGTGTAGTTGTCGTTTTTCTTGAACCAATTTTGGAATTTTGGATCGACTTTCAATTAGTCTTATTAAACTTACATGGTGACATAACTTAAAAGATCACGTTGTTATGTTTCAAGATAGAGGTTCTCACATTCACTCGTCATTAATCTATGAACATATGATATATCGTTGACTGATAAATTTGTTTTAAATTTTTACTTTACAATTTAACATAAATTTTTTTAATGTTATACATTTTGTTGTTTGGCTGTTTATTACCTTTAAATATGGACAAATCTTTATATATTTGTATTTTAACGTAAGTTTTATCTTTATATTTATAACCTTATAAGTATTTGCCAATTTTCACTTCTATTTATTATCTTCTAATGTTTTCAAATAAATTTTTAGTATTGTTGCCTGAAGATGCGGTTTATTATAAATACCACGAAACCGGTAACTCAAATAAAAAATTTGTGAGAAAAAGGCCCTATTATTTACATCACCAATAATCTTAGTTTTATCAATTAATCTATTAATTTACTTAATTGCTAATATAAGTGTAAATTAATAAAATAAATGAAATTTGGTATAAATGGTAAGTAAATCAAATGAGAGTAACCATTTGAACCAATTGTTTAATCCATTTACCATCAATTTAAAATGGTACACAGGTGCAATCAGACCACACTTTATCCCCTAATTGAGGTTTAAACAGACTAATTAATCATTTATGCACCCCGCAGGCTGAATATGACTAGGGAAACATGGGCGATACAGGAAGGACAACAAAACAACTGTGTATAAAAATATTGATAATGTCAAGCATCCTATGGAAACTGTGAACACAAAAAAATTTGCTGTTGGTTTTAGAATATGAATAGAATGTTTGTAACCTAGCATTCTGACAATACAAATATCTATAATAATTATAACAGTTTGATATGCCATGGTTTGTTTTACGAAAACCATCATCGAGTAAATTTTTTTCAAGTAGAACTTTTTTTATCTAATTTTTTTGTAAGTTTTATTGTCTTGAAAAATATGTACTTAAATTTGTCTAACAAGATCGTAAATATTCCACGTAAAAAATTCTAGATTTCAATTATTTTCAGGCCTTAAAAAAATCTGAAGAAAATCAGTTTCCACTAATTAATGTTTTACAAAAATATTCAACTTCGACATAATTTAATGTTATATTTCTTTAAATAAGCGAGATTTCAGTGGCGGCAATCGAATTCAGGACTGTATGAACAATGTGAGGACATGATTTTGCAATTTTTAATCTCTGGTTTAAAACAAACGACGGCGATAATGTATCTACCTCAATTTCGTATAAATTTGAATACCTTTTGAAACAAATGTTATATTTTCTTATTAAACAGAACCTTACGAGTCATGAAAGATCACTATTGCAGTATTGCACCACAGGGGTGTCCTGATGGCGGGAAGATTGGAGGAGATATTAATTATGATATTGAAGAATTGAGAAGAGTAGGACCTAGGGAAAACATGAATGGGCAATAAATTTCATAACATTGTCATTTATGGTAGAAAGTGTGTCTGATGTCTGACGTATGACAGTTAGTGATATGGATTTTCAGGGCAGATGAGTCCGTTGTTACGTTATGTTTGGTGGCGCTAGTATTTGCAGTGGTATTAGTGACATATTTTTATAGAAACATGCAAAGAACAAAAACAATCGACGATGTAATGTCTATTTAGTCTATTACATACAAATCCTCACCATCTACATTCTGAAGACCATATTCATTGATTTTTATTATCAAACTTCTGCCATTGATTTGAAGACAATCCGCAATCTATTGACACATATTATTTATCGAGGAAACTCATTTATACAGAATTTTTTCGATATTCAGATTGAATGAATTTTTTTCAAGTTCTATAAACTATGTTCGATTAATGTACCTACTTGACAAAAACCTGTTTTTAAAACGAACTGATATCTTTAATACACTTTCTGAGAAACATTTATAATTAATCATCTTCAAAATATTATGTTAAAGTCCATATTTCTTGGAAATGTCCACCCTATACGTTGAAAACCACTGAATAGTAGCTGTATCTACAATAAGCAAGTGACAATGTGCCCTAGGGATGGAGTATATTGCAAATAGGGTGGTAAATCTGAATATACACACTGACACCGCGTGATAGGCTAAATTTAATTTAAATTCGTTTGTTTAAGAAATTTTTAATATGAGATTCTAGTGTTTGTTTTCACACAATAGTTAAATAGCAGTTTGTAAAAATTGTAGAACAAGCGTAAGGTAAAAGTTAGTTAAAATAATTAATTGTTTATAAAAGAGTATTCGAGTAGTCGAATTAACATTTGAAACGTTAATTAAACAGTAGTTTTAAATTTATTCAAAATAATCCTACACAAAAAGCAAAAACAAATTTATGTTTATGCTCTAAATTTAAAATGGTCGGTATTTAAAACATATCTGTTAGACCATCAGCAAAATTTAGTATAGGTATGTAAATCATTACTGACTAGGTACATCAGTTAAATCATTTTGCCTGAAATAATAATATACGATGAATTTTTTTAGAGGAGAGAGCTCATGTTGGCAATGTATACCCATAAAATGTTGTGATACTCAATTAATATTGTTTATATTGTTTAATGGTTATTATTTTATATTAGAATTTAGTCCAAAGATTTGTATTTCCTTTTTTTATATAATTATTTATATCACAGCACTTGATGCATTGAATTCTTCTTAAAAATATAATAATTTGTACTTCAAGTAGTCCAAGCATTTTTGCCTTTAACTAATTATATTTACAATTTAACTGCATGGTTCAAAAATTTTGCGACAGGGATTTAGTAGACATTTCTGACAAATATTATTGATGAGTTTTAAAGAATAAAATATCATTTTTTGAACTTCGGTTTAAGAAACGTTTTATCGTTTAATATCTTATTTCAGAATATAGGAATATTGAAGCACTTTTGAAACACGCCGTTCGTCTTCCTTATTTATCAAAGTTTTATATATTTTCTGGCTGATTCTTTATTGTTAAAGTTTACAGCACTTTTCTGAAAGTATGTATTAAACCGAAAACAATTTTTGGTGATATTACTAAAAGTATTGATAAAACTATGAAATATGAAAAGTTCTTTTCATTGTAGATTTAGCTTCAGCAAGCATCTGTTCGATAGAGGGAAGGCGGAGGTGATATTGCAATCGATATGGTCTGGATTCCTATACTGCCATTGCACATTTCATACTATATAGGTGAAACTGTCGGTGGTATAGTAATAGAGGCATTAATATATTTTGGTGTTGTAATTGTATTCTTTCATTTATTTATCAGCTATTTGATTTTGAATTTTTAGTTTTTGATTTCTTAACCTCGAATATGAAAAAAGTAGGTTTTCCTGTGGTTCTTTTATTTATTTATAATTATTACACACATAAATATAAATAAATAGAATAACTACAGGAAAACCTACTTTTTTCATATTCGAGGTTAAGAAATCAAAAACCAAAAAATCAAAATCAAATAGCTGATAAATAAATGAAATAATACAATTGAAGTTTTCCTGTGGTTCTTCTATTTATTTATATTTATGTGTGTCTATTTGTGTAGACAATCGTTTATGAATTTAATAATTTTTGTTATATTAAAAAGTGTATTATATTAAAATTCACACATTCAGAACAGTTAAGAGTTCTCTACATTTAAATTTTATAGTTGATATTAGGTATACACCTAATTGGTGGTAAAAAGAATACTCTCAGCTAGTCTAAGTTTTACGGTTACACTGCGTAAATAAAAGAATAATTTCTTTTGATTATTAGCTTCCTAACCGGAATACGATACACCTATTGTGGGTATGTCATATAAAATATATAATAAAATGGCAAAATAATATACTTTTTGTAACGTCATATCCTAAAATGACATTTATTGGACAGTTATAATGAATTAAAACAATGTCATTATTGACAAGTGAAAAATAAAGAAAAGGTGTGAAATAAAGAAATTTTATTTCACAGTGTGAAATAAAACTTAATAGTCACCAGACAACAAATTAAAGTTCTTACATTAAACATTTATTAATTATTCACAAATTTCATGAACAATTTTATTCATAATTTAACGAAACTTTATATGAATAGTACTGTTACTAACATTATTTATATTTATTCCTGGAATTAGAGGTTCAGATATGCGACAAATATTTGATTCATTTATATTATGGTGGGTCTGATTTTCACCAACGACTACATCGGCAGACATAGTCATTTTTGTAGTATTGAAAATATCTGTTTTGAAATTTCCTTTTTGTTCTGGATGCTATCTTCTATATATCCCTCAGCAACTGTTGAGGATTTCCATCCCCCATGACGTTTTAAGGTTAGGAGGAACCACCCCAACCCTAATAGTGATGCCGAAGATCTCCTAAAGCTGTGACCCGTATATTACTCAGGATTAGATAAGTTAGGGTATTTAGCTATAATACTTTGTATTTTTGAAAATGTATCAATACCAACTCGTTGGACCATACATTTTTCTCCTCGATATTGAAGAAAACCCCCTTTGTGATTCGCATGAGTAGAGCGAATAGCTGCATATTTATCATAAATATTTAGTGGCTTTATTCCATTAACTGTCTCACCGATTACCGTAAAAGTCCTTTTAATGTGGGTCTTCAAATTAGGTACTTTACCAACCAGCATGCAGTCTTTTCTCACAATGTCATCAATGGTCATTATGTAGAATTCCTCTCGACGAGAAGCACCAGCCAAGCCCATTATTAATACAACTTTCAACATGACGAACTTTTCATCTAGTTCTTCTAGTAAAAGATGTTCGACATCTGCTCTGTCAAAAACTTTAAATTTCTTTGCCCTATATCTAGAGGATGGTCTTTTCAAAAAAGGCTTTACTTTTTGATAATTGGATACATCTACATTATTTTTTTATATTCAAAACTGCTTTAAGCATCGAAAACTTGGACCAGAGACTTGAACATATCAAAGTTCTTGCTTTTTTCAGACAGATAAGTCAAAAGAACATACTCAGATATGTTACTCACAGTTTTCTGCTTACACCGTGCATAAATAAATCAAATTCTTTTTCGTACAATTATCTAGATTTCGCTGGTAATAAATCTAAAGTTACAGCAATTGCTTGCTCCTTGATTTCCGGAGGAGTACCAGGAATAAAATCTTTCTCACTATCACTCATTTTGTTCCAAATAATAATTATTGTAAAGTAGAATGTTTCAATGCGACGTTTAAATCGTTCAATATTTAGTTGTTTTATTATTGGTTTCTATGGAAACAACAATAAAATTTAGTTTTGTTTTTTTTTACTCGTGTGGTTTATGCCCCACTTGTAAAAAAAAGATACTATTTTAGCCACTTGTTATATAAAATACTATTATTTCAAACTTATTTTCAAAATAAAAAACATCGGTTTCTTGGATTCCTTTACCGTCGTTAAAGAAGCCGACGTTTCTTTATGTTGCAAATGTACGCACTACACAGGGTATTTTGTTTAAACATCCTAATGTCAATATAATTGAAAACTATTATCTGTAATGTTTATTTGAATCAAATTCCACAATTATTCAACAATTTATAAACTCATACAATATAGTAGAGCAACTTAATGTTAACAGTGACCAACGTAATAAAAAATACAAATAGATACAAATAACTGTAATACTGTAATCAGAGTCCCCACCAAAAATAATAAGCAAATTTCACAGTCCAGGTATTTCGTGATAATAAATATAGTTTAAAAAAAACTAAAAAACACGCTTTTAAAGCACATCAAACTAAAAAAGTGAAAAATAATTATTAATATAAACTGAAAATAATAATGAACGAAAAATACTAGTATTATTGTGAAAAAAGCGTGGGGTGCTCGATATACGAAAAATATTGCACAAAGCACCCCACGCTTTTTTCACAATAATACTAGTATTTTTCGTTCATTATTATTTTCAGTTTATATTAATAATTATTTTTCACTTTTTAGTTTGATGTGCTTTAAAAGCGTGTTTTTTAGTTTTTTTAAACTATATTTATTTTTAACTTTTTAGTTTGATGTGCTATGAAAGCGTGTTTTTTAGTTGTTTTAAACTATATTTATATTGCTTATTGATGCTGATATTATAACATATTACGATCCAACAGATATTTCTGAAAAAAAAAAATTTTTATTTCAGCCGTGAGGTTCGAACTCACGCCGGAGGAGTCTGTCGTTTCGCGTCCAATTCCAATTCCAATTTAAAACATTTATTCAACATTATATACAATTTTGGTAAAACTTAATTAGGTGCCTCTCGTTTCGCGTCGACTGCCTTAACCCACTCGACCACCGGGCTAATTAACAATTATGGAATCTACTGACATATTAAGCCTTTGCTTTCACGCAGGGATACGTGAGGAAAGGATTGGCGATCCTGATCAGGATAATGATATAAACTTATCAAATTATTGTATTGTTACCGGTTCTTAATAAGTGTACAAAGTTTCAATTAAATCTGTCCGTTTAAAGTGGGTCAAAATCGAGTCCAAAGAGTCGGTTACAAACAAACAAGCAAACAAACAAACAAGCAAACATACAGGTGAAGCTAATAAAAGCGTGTTAAAATAAATATAGTTTAAAAAACTAAAAAACACGCTTTTAAAGCACATCAAACTAAAAAAGTGAAAAATAATTATTAATATAAACTGAAAATAATAATGAACGAAAAAATACTAGTATTATTGTGAAAAAAGCGTGGGGTGCTTTGTGCAATATTTTTCGTATATCGAGCACCCCACGCTTTTTTCACAATAATACTAGTATTTTTCGTTCATTATTATTTTCAGTTTATATTAATAATTATTTTTCACTTTTTAGTTTGATGTGCTTTAAAAGCGTGTTTTTTTAGTTTTTTTAAACTATATTTATTTTTTAACTTTTTTAGTTTGATGTGCTATGAAAGCGTGTTTTTTAGTTGTTTTAAACTATATTTATATTGCTTATTGATGCTGATATTATAACATATTACGATCCAACAGATATTTCTGAAAAAAAAAAAAAAAAATTTTATTTCAGCCGTGAGGTTCGAACTCACGCCGGATGAGTCTGTCGTTTCGCGTCGAGTGCCTTAACCCACTCGACCACCGGGCTAATTAACAATTATGGAATCTACTGACATATTAAGCCTTTGCTTTCACGCAGGGATACGTGAGGAAAGGATTGGCGATCCTGAACAGGATAATGATATAAACTTATCAAATTATTGTATTGTTACCGGTTCTTAATAAGTGTACAAAGTTTCAATTAAATCTGTCCGTTTAAAGTGGGTTAAAATCGAGTCCAAAGAGTCGGTTACAAACAAACATACAAACAAACAAGCAAACATACAAGTGAAGCTAATAAAAGCGTGTTAAAAAAGATATACATTCTATGACTTTAGAAGGTTTAATAAATAAAATATTTTATTATATTTTATATTACTGTTTAACGAAAATTGTACGTATCATACAAAACATATTTATTTAAACAAGGTGCGTAAAAAATAACAGCAAAATTTAAGAATTCTGTTCATTCTGAACAAAATAATCCGTACGAACCTATATTACTTGAAATTTTTTAACAAATCGGTCTTCTATAAATTATAACAATTGATTGCAACCTTTCTAAAAGTTGTACAAATGTTTTTAGTATTATTTAGCCTCTCAGAGAGATGGTACAGGAACACTTAGATTAGAATATTTTAAGTTAAACAGAAAAATATTTGACTCTAAAATAATGTAATTTGATATTGTGTTTATATTTACTGCAAACGAAGAAACACATTTTGTCATTTATTTTTATTATATTTGAATTCTTCGTATTTACCTAGCGTCTATGGGCCTTAATAGGTGTACCTGATCTACGCATGCATAGAGATTTGTAATATTGATATTCATGGAAAAATAAATAAATTCATTGTGAAATATTTTATTATTATTATCAGTATTGAAGAATAGGTCTCTTTGAATATAACTGTTTTATTTCATCATGACACTGTACCTGGACATCGAGCTCAAATGAAGAGGAATATTTAACTGAGACTGGACTCAAAATTTTTTATCATCCTACATACCGCCCTGATTTTACGCCCTGCGACTTTGGACGCAAATTTCTAAATTAAAAAACAACTGCAATTATGACGGTTTTCAACAGAATAAGATTGCAGCGTGAATCAATACCGACGATTAAGTTCAATCATAATACCCTAGATACGAATTTTATTTTATAGCTATTTATGAACATTGACGTGAATATTTTGAGTTTTCAAATTTGAAGAAACCCCTGGATCCCCTTATTGTTCAAAATGATGAGCATGTTAACTGAATCTTGCCTAGCAACATTCTTTTTCAGTTCGATGGCCTCTTTAGTACATGATACAGAGTTTACAGAAACGTCTCCAACTTTAAGTTTTCATGCAATGGAAACCATCTTACTCAAGTTATCTTCTAAATACCCTTTTACAACATTGCTCGATTCCCAACCACCAAGTTCTTATAAATCTAATATGTCTCCACCAGCATTAACAAGAAAAGTTGCTGAAGATCTTCTAATACAATGAACAGTATACATAGTTGGATTTTCAAGTTTGAGATACACAACAATTTTTTCAGGTATTTTAGAAAAGAAACGGATACCACAAGGCTGAACGGTACATTTTCCGTTTCTATATGATACGAACAATCTTCTATGTGGAGTATGAGTTGGACGTAATGCTTATATTTTTTAAATAAAGTTACAGGATTCACGTCTCCGTCAGATATCACCGCAAAAACATTTTCTTGTGGGTTTTTGAGACAATTGTGATTACTAGCTTGCTCTCTAGAATTTCAACATTTTCGTTAATTCATTGGTTCTACAAGCTCCGCCAATTCCAATTAAAAAAGCTACTTTTATCATTAAAAATGTCTCGTCTGGGGCAGTACAAACAAATTCACTAACCTGCTCTTTCGTGAATACTTTCGATTTTTTAGCTCTATATCCCACATTTTTTTTCTTAATGAATCGTATCAAAGCGCCATACTCGTCGATTTCCACGCTTTCCTTCAACTCCAAGCATGCTCGTAACATAGAATATTTAGGCAACAAAGATGACGGGGAGTATTGATTTGAGAGTTTCACAAAATAAGCAAATATTACCGTTTTTCCAGCACCTTGAACCTGTTCTCTATCTCGCCACTCATAAAACTGAAGATATTCTTTTTCGTAACGGAAGCAAATCTAATTTTACAGTGTTAGCAGCAGCAAGTATATTTTCAGGAATATCAATATCTTCCATGATTTCGCCAAAGTTTGTATTAAGACTATCTTAATTTTTATGGCACGCTAAAATGACAACCAAAGTTGTTGATTTTTTCGGGTCATCGTTGTCAATGATACAATAAAGCTTTGAATGTAACTCGATTATTATGTGATTTAAACCATCTCGGACCCTCGATTATTATAAATCATATAATAATCTCGTTACATTAATAGCTATAATATTCAATTAAAATTATTATTATCTATCTTATTAGTATTATCATTTTAAGAAGAGAGTTGTCTCTATTTCAAAGGTTCTATCTGGATTTTTAACTCCCTCTGGCTTGTAAATGTTATCAAAGAAATTTTTTTTTAGATATCTATACAGGGTGGTCCACGAAAACAGTCCCGGGTTTATGTCATTTTGAATGAACTTTAGACGAAACTCTTGAACAAGGAGGACATTTAAATTCACTATTTTCATTGGTACCACCTCAACCCCTTAACGGGGGTGATATTTACCCCTAGAATTTCAAATAGCAAGAAAGGTCAAGTGATACATCATTTTAAAGACTGTTAAATTGTCTTTAAAACGACATTTCTATTAGTTTCCGACAATTTGCGGTCGAAAGATTTAACTACCTAATAAAGCACTTACGTGCCAGTTGTTAAATGATCGAAAAGCCCCCCACCAACTTCTATAAAATAATAACGTCTCTGTTCAAAATTTTGTCGGACATCATGCAGCATTTCTTGAATAATTTGACGGCATTCGTGTGTGATACGTTACTGTAAATCTTTTAAAGAATTGTTAAAGTCTATTTAAAGTTTTAGCAATGTATTTATTTTCTTATAGGGTGTCCCATTTTTTAGAGGTAGGACTTAAGAAGCTGATAAAACATCAGAAAATAATAGTCCTATCTCAAATGAATAATGTGTCGAAAATGCATATTTTTCGATATACAGGATGATGAAATTTCGAAAAAAATTAGAATATATTTTTTTCTAGTCCAAGCGGATAGAGTTATGAACTGACATTTGGTGTATTATCCACTGGTATCAAGCTTTATGGAAAACTCGGTGGAACGTGTCATATCCTCTATCAGGGACGTTTCCTTCGGGTATGCTGTACCCTTTTGTAGAAAATATGATACGTCAATGACCATTTCGACAAAATTATAATATTTTTAAATTTGTTGATGAATTTTGAACAAGAAGAGGTGAGATTCATTTCTTTAAAAAAATCAAAATACATTTTTATATTTAATATGTAGATTGATAAATAATTCTCAAAAATACAATTTGATATTTACGTACACATTATTAATAATAACAAAAAAAATAAATTTACCATGAAACAATTACAATCATACATGAAACATTCTGAGTTTGATTAGACCGATTTTTCAAGAATGCTATGGAATTAAAATAAATGACATATGTCAAGAGAAATAATAACTGTGTTCAACGTTTATGTAGAAGAAACTTTGTTGTTTTGTTATTATTAAGCACAGGTGTGTAATATTAATATTTTGCATATGGACTAGTTTACGAAGGGTCACAAGAAATCTTCGAATTTCGAAATCAACCATTAGCAGAGCTCTGCGGAGTGACCAACGCCACTCTTACTATTTACAACCTCTTCAGGCATTGTTTTCGGGTGATAATGAAAGGAGGCTAGAGTTTTGTCGGTGGCTATTACAGGCATCAGAATGACGAGCATTTCTTAGAAAAATGCTGTGGACTGATGTTGCCTGTTTTATTTGGCGACGTGTGTTAAATTTCCATAATCTTCATGTGTGGGAACATAAAAACCCACATGAAGTAAGACCAATACATTTTCAAGAAGAATTCAAGGCTATATTTGGCTTGGTACTTTTGGGAACGGAATAATTAGACCTCATATTATTTCCCACAGCAAAAGTTCTACAATTCTTGGAGAGTTTTTCGCGTGGAGTTTCTTGAAGGACAAGGTGTATTTTACACAGCTAAATATGAGAGAAGAGTTTAATCAAAGAATTAGTACTGCTTGTAACGAAATTCAAAAATTTCATTTAATTAAAACACGACCTTCTATTGAGAGGCGTTGCTATTTTATGTATCGAGCAAAACGGTTTTCATTTCGAACAATTTTAATTAATTAAGATGAATATTGTACAATAATTAATTAATTTTAAGTATGAAAATCGTAATACTGTTATTATTACTCTTAATAAATATGTAATTGTTATTTTTTCGTGGTTTTGATATTATTAATTTGTACCTGAATATCAAATTGTGTTCTTGATTTTATCAATCTAAATATTAAAGATGAAATTGTATTTTGATTTTTTTCTAAAGAAGTGAATCTCAACAACCCTGCACGAACAAGAACACCTATTTTCCAAATGTCTACGAAAACGGTGCATTTGACGGCATTTACCAAAGGATCATTTCTTGTTCCAAATTCATTAATAAATTCAAAAACATTATAGTTTTGTCGATACGGGTCATTGGCGTATCATATTTTCAACAAAAGGGGGTTCAACAACGCCCTTGATAAAGGATCTGACGTGTTCCACCGAGTTTTCCATGAAGCTTGGTACCAGTGGGCAATACACCAAATTTCAGTTCATAACTCGGGCTAGCAAAAAAAATATAATCGAAACTTTTTCGAAATTTCAACGCAACTGTATTTCGAAAATACGCCTTTCCGACGTATACTTCATTTGAGAAAATACTATTATTTTCTGTTGTTCTATCACCTATTGAAGTGCTACTCCTAAAAAATGAGACACCCTGTACAGTGTGTACCAAAAAGTACGCATCGGAAGGAAATTTTTTTGTATTTTTGACTTACCAAAAAACTAATCGTGGCGATCGCCTCTGTTTATCTTATTTGTCTGTCAATCAAAAATTGTTACGTGACTTTCGGTATAGCCGAAATCAAATATTATTATAAATTACCAGAAATAGGTACTATTTAAAAAAAAATAGAAGCAAATCTTTAATACCCACTTAAAAAATACATATTTTATTATCCTATTTTCACTATTCATTTAAACATTACCTAATAACAACTATTTGTGATTAACTGACGTTAATAATTTTCTGAGAATAATGATCTTTCTAAATAAAATTAACTTTGAATCAACATCGTAGTTTTATTTCGCTTGGAACAACTTTATGTGACAAAACTGTTACGATACATTCTGTTTATTGATTTCTCAAATATTACTATTTGGAACATTTTGGCATCATTTAAAAATAGATGACATTATAGCGCGATAAGCTTTTTTTCTCTAAAAGTGGAACCTTTTTTACTCATCGAATTTACATGTAAAATTACATTCGATTTTGATTACAAAACAACTTTTCTTAATAATACGCCATCTTCGGGGAATTTATATTGTATCTGCATTTGTATCTGGCAGTCCATCTATTTGTTCAGTGGGTTAAGTTTCTGTCTTTATGTGTATACAATAATTCATTATTGTAATACGATTCGTATCGTTATCGTTATCCACGACCAAATAAATATAACAGGAGTGAAATTGTAGCTGCGTAACGGAAAATGGACAGCAAATCTTCACCTATTTTCCACTGTGTGCTAGCACGTGTCGTTTTATGTTTATCAATTATCATCATTCATTACGTTTATTTTATAAAATCTTTTACGAGGTATTATAATAATAAAGAAGCTGATAGATAATTCGTAAATTCATGAAATATGTATATTTATCACCTCCATCTCTTACGGCGTACTATAATTAGGAAACTAATAATAATTATTATGATAAAATAAATATAAGAGAAACATTTTTTATAAGTTCAAATATTAAATACGGTCATCAAAGTACGAACATCGAAATATTTTCTAAAATAATAGAATATTTTAAATAATTTAATACTGGCAACGGCTGCTTTATTTATATTTGCCAAACCGTGACAGCCCGGGTAGCTCAGTCGGTAGAGCATTGGACTTTTAATCCAAGGGTCCAGGGTTCAAGTCCCTGCTCGGGCGCTTCTTTTTTATTTTTTTTATTTTCATTTAATTTTTTTTTATCCTTTTTATTTTTTTATCCTTTTTATTTTTTTATTCGCTTTTTATTTTTTTTATTTTCTTTTTTATTTTTTTTTATGTATGTAGATCAGGATGCTACGAGTGTATATATCTTCTTGGACTCTCGCACCGTTAATTTAAGAAATAGAAAAAAAGTAAAAACTGAATTTTACGTGATATTTCACATAGCTTTCGAAAATATCTCGAAATTTAAATTGTTTTCATATATGTACGAATAACGTCAAAAAGTTATATATTTTTAAATAGAACACCCTATAATTTTACAAATATCCACAAAACTTCTCGGCAAGAATTTAACTGTGTAACCACAATCTGATAAATCCAGTTAGTTGGGTATTACCAAAGATTACTTTATAATTTTTGGTGTTACTATATAGTTTCTATTTGGTATAACGGCATTTTTGAGGAATCCCGATTATCGCTATGATGTAAGATTTTGGATAAAAAAATCGCTTATAGTTTCTGAATTTTGTATAAAAAAATCCTAATAGGCCGTGCGTGTGTACCTAGTAGAAGGCAATATGGTCAAAGAATGCAGATTTTCATGCTCTCACAACAAAAAAAGTTGATTGATTATCTCAAAAAATAAAGATTGCACTGGTTTGTGTCCATCATAACGTGGACACACTGTATATATACACATATAATATTTTCTTTTTTATTGTCTCCAAAGATGCATCGTTTCTGATATAAACTGGTATTGATTTTAACTTTCCATTTTAGAAGTTTTGATTGATTTTTTTCTTTTTCCTTTGTTTGTCGGAGCAGTAAGTACATCATTGGCAGAAATTTGTAAATTTACCACTTAAAAAGCTAAATAATAATATTAATATAAATTACAAATTTAAAAAATTAATAAAAGAAATAAAAAGTGCCTTCACCGTGACAATGTTTTTACATTGCCGTGACCAGGATTCGAACCTGGGTTACTACGGCCACAACGTAGGGTCCTAACCACTAGACGATCACGGCTATCGAAGACTTATAAACATTCTTCTTTCGTTACATTTTATACGGCATAGCATAAAGTTATATAATATTTCTAATCAAATTTTGTAATCGCAAAACTATTAAAATAACGTTCATATTTCAATAATAAGTACATATATTATTAGATTAAGTTTAATATCAAATCATGATCGACTAGTAATAATTGCATTCGGACGTTGTCGACAATGATTATTAATTTGACTAATATTTTACTTTGAGTTCTATATACAGGGTGTTCCAGGACTTCATGTCAATAAGCAGCATGCAGTTGGGGTCCAAATAGGGTCCACCTTTATTGAGTTACGGGTCCTTAAACTTACATGCTGAAAATAGTTTTTTATTAGTAACTGTTAAGTTACTAACTAAGTAATCATAAACATCGTCATTTAAAAAAATTGTGGAGGCATTAACAGATCTGTTTTTCAGAATGAAAATGCATTTTTCACGAAAATCACTGATTTTATCGACATCAAACAAGAGTACTTTTTGTTAGAAAAACGTTAAGGAAATCTAGTTTTCTTACTTAGTATGTGAAAATATCACACCTCCCAAAATTTTAGGGTGTCATCCGTTAGGCATAATCCCTTTCTGACTTCCTTGAAGGCAAATGAATTTGCTTACGGAGCCAAGTTGAAAACATTCATTCACCTACATGGTGAATCACCAAATTTGGTTAAATTTCGAATTGCAGTTAAAAATTTATTAATAAAAAAAACCATTTTTAGCCCGTAGTATTAACACGTTGAAGGACAGAGCCGCTGATCAGCGTCTTTTTCTGGAGGTGTGATGAGACACAACGCTGATCTGCGTCTTCAGCTTGAGGGGTTTAAATGACACGACGCCGTTCAGCGTTTGCATTTACCATACAACATAATGAGAATCCATCGCCACTGTCACAATATGTGCGATCAGCAGTGGCGTAGTGTCACACATTTAAAACATATTTACATACCCCACCCTTTCCTTTAATTTATACGTCACTCCTACTAACTGAGACAGAACGCCACTCAGCGTCTCCATTAGCATGCAGCCGTATTTAGTCGCCCGTTTACTGTCGTGTTGTTGCTTTGTGCTTTATCAGCTTACTTGTGGTTTCGAAATAATATCGCAGTGTGGTGTTTTGTGTAACAAAGGTTAGTATAAGTAGTAATAGTCTATTATTTGTTGTAAAACAGCAAGAAATAAGTGTTTGATGGTCATTTGCATATAAATAATAATATTTATGCGTTGAATAAATAATAAATACATTCATACTGCATATCAATGTAAATATATGTAAAAAAATGGCTTATTCCTGTTTTAGAATGTTTTTTTCTATTGGTAGGTACTTGATGTTTTTTTTTTATAAATTTTAGATGAAAGAAGACCTCAATATTATTGATCCATATGAAAGAGATCAGCAACGGTTGCTCAAATTGTTTGACGATGTATCTACAGATGAAGAAAAAGATCCATTTTCAGATAGTGATGGCGAGTACGGTTCTGATAAAAACTATGAGGAATCTTCATCAGAATATAATGAAAGTATGTCATCGAATGACTCAGATGTACCCACAGTATCAAAGAAAAATAAAAGATCTGCCTGTACAATCAAGAAATCTTCAATACCAAAAAAACCGAATATACAAACAACCCCAGATTTAATTCCAGAACCTTTAGCTGATAATAGCATCGTTTCACCAGAGGCTTCTCCGCTACCTTCACCAAGGCCTTCTACGCCAGTGCAATACGATATTGATTCATGGGAATCTACCACTGCTCCAATTCCTGACTTCAAATTTGATGAGAGCAGCAACCGTTTGAAAATAAATATCGGTCCAGAGTCAACAGTGATGGAATTATTTGAAAGCCTTTTCACTCCAAATATATTAGAATACATAGTCGATTGCACAAATAATTATGGTAAAGCCTTAATGAACACTAATAGGCCTAAAACGCGATATAGTAGGGATGGAAAGTTTCACCCAGTGAGCAATGAAGAAATGAAAAAATTTTTGGGGTTGTGCTTGTTACAAGGCCAAATTTCTTCTAAAAACATGCGCCGGTATTTTTCATATTCGGACACATTATACTTTCATCCAATTTTTGCCTTATACGATGTCATGTAGACGATTCGAGCAAATACTAAGGGTTTTGTCCTGTTCGCCAGTCAATTCTAAAGGGAAAAATAAAATACAACCCCTTATAGACATGCTAATATCGCAATTTCAGAGTGCCTATAGTCCTTCCAAGGAACTTTCACTTGACGAATCATTGCTACACTTTCGAGGGAGACTAAATTTTAGAGTTTATATAAAGAACAAGAAGTCCCGATATGGACTCAAATTTTTTGAGCTTACGACATCTGACGGATACCTTCTAAATATGGAATTATATAGTGGTTCTGTAAAAGAGGATGACGAATCAGATAACACTAAAACTGAAGCTGTTGTCATGAGACTGATGAAACCGTATCTCATGAAGGGCCATGAACTGTTTATGGATAATTACTACAACAGCTATGAGTTGTCCGAAAAGCTGCTAAGTTTCAAGACTCATACCAATGGAACCCTAAGATAAAATCGGAGAAGTAATCCAAAAAATTTAGTTAAAAAGAAAACTAAAGAAGGGCGAACATTTTTGGCTTCGCAGAAAACAAGTTTATGTTTCTAAGTGGAGCGATAAACGAGATGTGTTGGTCATAACTACTCGAAATCACCCTCACATGATTCATGTGAAAAATCGTTATGGCAAAGAAAAAATAAAACCCAAAGAAGTTTCCACATACAATGACCACATGTCCGGAATTGATCGCTGCGATCAAATGACTGCAACCTACTCAACCCCCAGAAAAACAATCCGCTGGTATAAAAAAGGCTTTCTTCCATTTGCTAGATGTTACAGTGTGGAATATATTTTATTTAACCCGAAAATTTTGCAAGGGCAACTCTCGAAAATACCGATTTCTTCATTTTAGAGATGAATTAATAAAAAGTCTAATTCAATTACCTAGTGATATTGAAGCAAAGCATTTGATACGGCGTCAAAAGCATGACAACCGACGTCCAGAGCAGGCTTCTTATGAAACAGAACATGTAAAGCCTGGACCAAGTTCAGAAGGCCACTGGCCTGAAAAAACCCCCGGTGAGCCTACCCCAAAATCAAACAAAAAATCTGTTTTTTTGAAATGTAGATTATGTGCGAGCAAGAAAATACGGAGGGAGACAAGCTACCGGTGTAAAGGTTGTGTTGAGAAGCCACCTCTATGTCCTGATTGTTTTCAGGAGTGGCATTAACTAAAGAAACCTAAATAATGTAATAATGTTTTTATATCTGTGTTTTTAAAAATAAAGCAGTTTTTCTTAAATAAATAAATATATAAATAAATAAATAATGACTTTATTTTACACTCGTTTACTTTTATTTAAACACGAACAAATAACGCTGATTGGCGTTGTGCCACAGTAATGATGTTTCTTGCAGTCATAATATGGCTCAACGCTGCACAGCGTTGGACGCATATCAGCGTTGTGGCAGTTTTGCGTCGGTTAAACAAGTATTATTGTGACAGAACGTCCATCAGCGTCAAAAATAAAAGTACTCAAAAATTACTAAAACATGTGTTCTTACTTATTTTTTAATAATAGTAATAGTTAGTCATACTTAAAAATCTGTTTTCTCTCAAAAAACTGTACTGCCAAAATTGACTTCTTATAAAAATTGTCACTGTCCTTCAACGTGTTAAAGGTCCATAACTCAGTAAAGAAAGCGTTGCAGGAACAAATTTTATATGAAGTACTGGTGCTGGTACTTTGACTCTATCTACCACTCCTCAATTAGTGACATAAAATTATAGGATAATTAAATAATATAATAAATTATATCATAAGGCACATTTATATTATAAAAAATTTCCACTAGGAAAAACTTATTAACGGCGTACATACGGGAGGAAAAAAGAGGTATTCCGCCCTATCGGAAGTACAAGTATTTAAAATTATTGAAATAGCAAAATTGTTGTCACATTTTAAATGTGCTCTACTATGAATCTTGCGATAAGTCACCTTGACTTGCCACTTTCGAAGCCGTATAAAATTATCTGCCTGGCGAGTCTGAGATCACTAATAAAATATTTAAGCAAAAGATACTCTCCGACTGAGCGCATTTTTCTTACCACTGTATAACGTTTCTGTTTGAAATTTCACATATTGAGTCTTGCTTTCAACTCGTGGATTTGCATCGAGTGTAACCTCGATATCCCGAGGGGACCTCGCCGCGCTCAATCTTCGTCTAATTTTTTTCGTCTCGTGTATTAGTTTGCCCGATTTGGTTTGTTTGTTATGTCCACCAAATGAAACTCCCCAGAAGAATATGTTCTCAGTTGTGACATCATCACATCGTTTCGTTACCGTCGCGAATTTCCCGGATCGGTTTGTTTTTGAGAATCAACATACCAACTGAGTTAGTAATATCTTACTTATTCAAAAGAAAGTTACGTTCCATATATGTCTAGAATCCATACCTTTAAATAAGGCTCTAAAATGTCCCAGATTACAATTTCCGAATCGAAACGTCGACTATATAAAAATTGGTTCCTTTATAAAACTTGGCCTATCCCCATTAAACGTAAACATCAAATAAATATATAATATAATTTAGTAAGGGGAAGTTTCTATGGTATTATATTCTGAAAATTGAATAATTACAAGAATAAAATTCAGTCTTAACATGTTTGTAATAAATAGGGATGTCACTTTAAAAGAAAAGTCTGTGTGTCTGTATGTATGTCATTATCATCGGCTCTAACGAAATATTTAGCAAAAAATATAAATTAGTAATTTGTTAACTATGAGAATGTAAACAGTTAATTTTCATAAAGAGTTAACTTTCCAATTTCTTTTCGCCAACGTGAGTACTTTTGCCTTCAAAATATGAACATAAAAATTTCGAAGTACAAAATGTCCAAATCCACAGTTTTAAAAATTCTGCAATTTAATTTGTTTGATTAACCAAGTGCAGTTTTTAAAATGGCAAAATATAATTCGAGTTTAAAGTAACATTAGTGCATTCTTAAGGCTACAAGAACATAAAAATTGTTAAATGATACAACAATTTTGGACACGATAATTTAGAAATTAATCGATACAATTTAATGGTACAGCTACGTCTACTTTAAGTAACAGGAGGGCCCTGATGTCCATGCCTGCTTTTGGTGACAGAACAAGTTTATTATTGAAACAGGTTATATATAGTATTTCCAAAATCAGTTGACATGCTATAAAAAGGCCGACAGAAATTTAAACGCCCGACAAGGAGATTTACTCATTTAATGGATAAATTCCTTTGTAGGCGTTTTTAGAGCGTCCCAACTGATTTTGGAAACACTATACCACATATTGTAGCACACCAAATTACAACTCGGTGTGCTACTTGGGGAACTACTGAAGATAACGCAAATGACTATCATAACGCTGACACCTCAGTATCACAGTGCTCTCTAGAAACAAATACTGCCGTGTTAATTGAAAAGGGCGTATCTGCGCAATTTTGGTCATTTTCTGATGAGGTGTTTATGAATACCTTTAACAGTTGAGAGTTTAAGCGACATTTTCGTTACTCACACAAGTTGTAACTGCAAGTATTATAGTTGTAAAACACAAATAATATTGGAAGAGGTAACCACGGGTGGCTTAGTAATAAATATAAAAATGAAATTATCTCAAATCGAGCTACTTGCAAATACCCTCGCTAAACCGAAGAGCAGTATTAAACAGTAATTTGTTTGCAGGCTCCGACGGGTTGTGATAGGTAGGCAAAGACGTCAAATGAAGTCCAAATAAAGTTTATTATTTAGAGTCTTATACAAAGTTTTGTACTCAATCACTACAAACTTACAAAATTAGGATGTTAAATTTTCGTGGTTTAAGTTTTATTTTTTTAAATGGAACCTTATAATATTACTAAATGTTTCCACAAAGTGACTGCCAATCCTATTAACATTAAGTCTTCTTCAGAAGTCATCGCATGATAATTCTTCACCACACTACTTTTAACACTGAACAAAATCCGCTGCAAAAACGTAACGTATATGCCTGAGCAGAGAGTACAGGTTTAACCTCCCGGTTTGGAGGCCGGAAGACCGTCCTTCTGTCAAACCGTATTGTGTATGCCCACCTTTACGTATAAGAACACTGTGACTATACCTAAAGCCACCTAGGCTGTGCCTAAAGTGATATAGACTGCGTGCGCTGTGGCACATTTTAGTCACATTTTGTATCTAGGAGATTACACGAGCTTGACCGAACGCTTTCATACGTAGTAGTGTTTTGAAATGAAAGTACGGTATACACAGAAAAAGCAAAGAATTCTTCAGGCGAATGAGAGACTGGTAAATAAAATTAATCATTATTTTGTAAGATTAAATGAAAATTTTCCCTAGAGAAGCGTAAGTCTTAATCTTACTTCAAAAATTCTTGATTTAATAAATTTTGATTTCCAGGTGTCTATATGTCGAAGTCTAGGAATACAAAAGATCTGTGCGTTAAATTAGGCCTGGCAAGTTTAAAGATAATCAGCCTCATTCTGTTTTCAGTATTTGCAACAGAATATAAAGCCGCCATATTCTTTACATATCTAACATTAACCATTATTATCTGAAGAATTGGCACAGGTTATGAAAAAAATTAAAAAATATATATGGCGAAAATGGTAAAAAGATACTAACACAATTTAACAAAATCGTGTGATTTGTTTGTTAATCTAAGGCAACGTCGTCATTAGTTATTCAATTTTTAATTTTTGTAATAGATTAGTGAAAACAGAATTTTGATACTTTTTTACGAATATTTTGAAAAATGAGCATTTTATTATATTTTTTCGGACAGGATTGAGAAAGTTACTTGTTAGTCATGAAATAGTAATTTATATTAATTAGTTAAAGAAATTATTGAATTAATTATTTAAGAACCATACATATTAGTACATTTCTATTGCAAAAAATAATAGGTAAAATATATCCTTATCAACTTATCTGTTAATTACCGATGTAACTTTTAATTTATCAAACATCAGATGTTTGTATTGGGCACATCTCTGAAAACATCAACCACATTTTGCTTCATAATAATTCATTTTAGTAATTAATTATAATTTTAATTGACTTTTTACGGTAGTAAAGACAGACATAAAAATATACTGTTATTAAAACAAGACTACCTAGTATATGTGCCAAAAATATTGAGACTGAAAACCAAGCTATACATTATCGGAGGGTGAGGGATTAACAGAAAACCCCCGAGTATTCTTTAGTATATCCCTGAAGACGCTCTTGTGGTGGATTTAGTCTTTTACAGCCCCTCCTAATAGGCCATCAGTCAAGCGCTAGATCCTCAGTTTAATCTCCTCACTATTTTTTATCGATAACGTTGATCAATGAAGAAATATTGATTACATGTCATAACTATATTTTGGTAGATAAATAGCCTTTTGGACTAAAAATAAATCCAGTACTTTTTGCTAATTGAATACATTTTCACTAAATAAAACTAAAAATATTGTCTACAATTATTTATTTGTCGCATGCTTCAATATTTCCTTGGCAATTCTGATCTTTGGATATTAAGCCACTGTCCTGTAAATTACTCAAAAAAATTCGTTAGGGATTTATTTAAGATTTTTTTTAAAATAATTTATAGGACAGTGGTTTATTATTAATACTCAAAGAAGGCGTGAAAAAGTAAAAATAGTACAATCTAATAACGGTGTGAAACTAAAAATATAATTTTATTGTATAATTTTGAAGAAGAATATCTTCAAAGCGAGAGGAGATATGGAGATTCGGTCTTGAAGATTTTCTTGAAAATTTCATCAGAAATAAACAGGCTTAACGATGATATTAAACTACGATAGAAGACGTTAAGTATATGCAGAGTGCACAATGAAACCCTTGAAATTTAAGAAAAATTTCATTGATTCTGAAAATGTAAAAAACAGTTGCATGTTTTTATTTGTGATATTTGTGATGATCTATGGACAAATGGGAAGGAACAGTTTCGGATGTTTTTGATATCTCTGATATTTCCAGATAGAATTTTTTTTCTGAAAATTAGTCACACTTTTACACATTGACATATCACGCCAGTGAGCGGTTGAAACAAAGGTTTCTTACTCGAAATCGAATAAATAATAAACAAATTCAAAAAGTCTTCGTGGGTGTAATTTAAACTCGGTGGCATTTTTTGACATAAGAGAATGACTGACATTACTGATTGTTTCTAATCATGGCTAATTTGATAAAATTTTTACTAAAATTTCTTGAATCGCGAATATTTCATAAAGTTGTAACTTAAACCCCCACAATGCTTATATCAAAAAAAAAAAATTTAATTTCATATAACTTGATGTAAAAAATACAGGGTGTTCCATTTGACTTATGCAAGTTTTCGCGGTTTGAAGGTTACAAAATATAACGTCAAAAATGGAGCACTTGGTATAATATTATTGAATTTTTTAAACTGTAGAGCGTAGCTCACCTTATGGTTTTTCTGTGCGCCAAAAAAGCAAATGAGTATCTTTTACACGAAGAAAGTTATAAAGGTTATTGTATACCATTACACCTGTCAAAATTTTTTTAAATGTCAAATATCTCTGAAACGGCTGGGTTTAGGCATAGGGTATCTTACATGTTTTTGACTCAGAATTTTATGCCCTTTTCGAAAACCCTAAAATATATAGGATGTTCCATTTATAATAAGCAAGTTGGTATCGACTTCCGGTATAACCGGATGTGCCAGATGCTTGTAATTATTTTAGTTTGATTGGCCATACTGCCATTAGTAGCTCCCTAAATTTTCAAAATTTTCTGATGCGTATTTTTCCCTATATCGATCGATGCTGTTCCTGGTGAGTATATTGGCAATGATTTTTTATACATATGATTTATGGAAATAGTATAATGACAAAGTTTGTTTGGGTCACCCTCTATAAATCCGTTTACTTTTACAAATCGTTATACGTATTATTAATTGCAGAGGCAAGAAAAATAAGAAAAATCATAATAAAAATTAAGTTTTCATTAATATTTTGAGTCACCCTATATGTATAAATACTCATAAAATTTCAACCATCACACATACGTTTAACAAACGTTTATAATATAATATCCAAACACCATTTGAAAAACATGTCTTTTTTACGTACAAATAGCTTAAAAATGTCGCGGTTTTACACGTTTCAGATAACGAAATAATAAGCGTTAAATATTAGTATATGTGAAACTTATGTGTCAGATATTTTAAAATGTATTACTAATATACGTAATTCTAAAATCTTTTAAAAACGTTTCTGTTCGACTTCAATTGACTGTTCAGTTGATATGGACGTTTCATGAACGTTTAAGAGAACAGTTTTATTTAAACGCTTTAAATAACGTTAATTTAACGTTCTCAGAAAGACTGCCAACATTTTTCGTGAATAATTCATGTATTTTTAACGTTACGATAGATCGTTATTTTTTCAACAATAAGTGAACGGTTGATTTTCTATTGCAATACGAATTGTCAACCAGTGACGTTGAGAATACATTTTAAGAACGGTTGTGTTTTTTACTGGGTAGGCATCCTGCAGGAGTGAAATTAGAATGTCAAAATTTTCGAAATTTTTTTCTTCAATTTACGGTTATACATAAAAAATCCACATGACAGGTATCGAGGACGAAACGGAAAGCCTTTTCGTTATTTGATTGGTTACATTTTAATCAAGGTCATTCCGGAAAAACTTATAACCAATCAAGTAACGGGAAGGCTTTCCATTCTGTCCTCGAAACTTGTCATGCGGATGCCGCCTGAAGCTCAAACAATTGACTTACCAAAATATGAGGTAAGGCACTTCTAATTTCGAAGATAAACAATTATCCTGCTTTCTTGTGCCTAGAATCTTATTAATTAGATACATTTTTTGTTGGTGTATAGATAATAAAACAAAGTTGTATCTAGATTGTTTAGTTTTGGCAGCTGAAAGGGCCCTCTTCAGAATCAATTTAATCATAAAAATTGTAACTTATTATTACATTCCTTTCCCAAGATATGTCAAATATGCAATTTATGTACATGTACAAATTAGCTATTACATAAAACAATTAACATTACATAATACAATCATAAAATCAACAAAAATATGAACTTTTAAGTACATAGGTTAAGTTACGTTGACTATTCAATAACACTTTTTTTTCTCTATGACTTCTTAATATTTAATTGGCTTAGCATATGGTTCAAAAAAAGAGTTGAAAACTTTATCGAACGCTCATAAAAAAATATAAAGATCCAAAAGAAAAAAAACCTACTTCATCGAGGTTTATTACTTTCTTATACCTAATATAAGGAAGTATAATAATCGTGATTTTTTTTCGACCTCTGGTGGTTGAGTGTGGGGGTGGGTGGGTGCGTGCGTGCGTGCGTGCGGGCGTGCGAGTGCGTGTGCGCGTGTGTGTATGTGTGGATATGTGTGTGGCCGAGATAGCTCAAAAAATACTAATGGAAGCCCCCCCAAATTTGACAATTAAGATTTTTAACAACATTTTAGGTGACACATTAAGTTTGACGAATATGGTACCATCAGAAGAGACATAATGAATGAAAGAAAAAACAAGTACAATTTCGGGAAAAAAATTTAAAAAATTTATTGTATTTCTGGATGAATCGACGACTTATAATGAAAAAAACATAACTTTATGAAAAATCTGTCTGTATGTAGTATCACGTTAGCAGACACAGTTTTTTGAGATAAAGCTTTCAAATTTGGTACACGTTCTAAAGACCAGAGACAATGAAAAATTCTGTGATGTACAAAATTGGCCAGCTGAAAGGGGTCCACGGGACCTAACATTTTATGTATTTGTCTTTACAAAAAAATATATCCTTGAAAGATTATAAATCATGCCAATAAAATATATTTTCCAAGTACTTAAATAAAGCAGATGCAAACTGAAATTTTTTACACATTTGACTCCATAAAATGGGGCTAAGATAAATTTAGCAGTTTGATATTTGAAATGTCTAATTTAGTTACAAAAATGTCAATGTCAATAAGAAGAAATTATTAAAAATATATGACATGAATTTTTATTCATAATATCGAAGGACGCTGATAATTAATTATTTAAAAATTTTAATGAAACATTTCAAGGTACGCTATTAAAATTTAATTAGGTAAGTGAAGAATTAAATAGAATGATTTTTTTAGATCAGGATGATATTTGCTGGTATAAGAAAGTTACGTGCTGGCCACATCAGATATTTTATTATGCAAACTGTAAAAAAATGACGTCATTTTTAACTTTCTATTCCAAATGATGCATAATTCAAATTAAAAAATCAATGTGTCCCAGATTTTTCTTCATAAACTTGTAACAAGTTTTTTGAAATCACTGTTAGTAACCAGCGGGTTTAACTGAAGATATGTCCCATCTGGGTCTGTGGACATAAATCAAAATCACAATAAGTAAACAGGCAAGAGGTATTTCAATTACGAATCAACGGCAGTGAATAATTTTCAATTCCCCACATTCCCGGCCGTTCAGATGAGCTTTTACAGAGTGGGGTCGATCCGGGTAACATCTGCTCCAAGAGGAGGCACAGCTTGTTTCATGACAGAGGGAGCATTCGCGCATATTGCGAAAATCGCATTTCCTGTCAGTGGCGGATCGTGAAATGGGATATTGATTTTCAATTTGGTGGAGCTTTTGTTGGTTTCAATCACATGATTTATCAGAGTAGGTATACAACTTTTTGTAGCAACAATGAAAATTTATACTTCCAGACTTCTGCTAGAAATAAATGTATGGTTTCATAAGTATAAAAGGAAATTTATTTTACTTTATCATTTGAAATTACACTGTAAAAATATTAAGTAAAATTTGACAGAAATTATTATGTAAATTTATATTCACTTGAATGTGAAATTTTCTGTTTTGACTACATTCTTTGGGTAAATACTGTTACTCATATGAATAAATATTAAGAAAAAGAAAATACATCTTTTTCACTCTCTAGGAGACAGTGATAGACTAGGCTGAGTTTTGGAGGGATCACGTCAACGAAATTATTTGATCCTATTTTATTCTAGATGTGTTAATTGAAATAATCTGTGTTGCATTTGACTACATTGCCTTTTGAAGGAAATGAAGAACTGGCTTGTATTAACAAATACTATAATTAACAAAATTATATACAGCATCAGACGTTGCAGTAAATCGTTAATATGAAAATGAAACAGAGTGGGCTATAAGACAAATCCTTGTGGGACGTTAAAATTGATAGAAAAAAATTTCTGATAACATTCAGCTTGTTTTATTTTTATTATATTTGCAGAAATTAAATGTACTCTCAATACATTTTTACAGATACAGAATGACGATTTATATGTCAATATGTTAACAGTTAAAAGCAAGAGAAAAGAAAAAGCTTAAAAGAGTAACCCAAATTAGGTTTAATTTCAAAGTACACACTAATGGCAAAAAACTCTTTAAAAACATTTCTTCTTGAGTGTTTTTAAAATTATGATTATTAAAAGTTATTTAAAGTTCGATACAATCATTTTTAATCTTAAAGGAAATTACTACGCCGCTGGTCTTAAACCACCGAGGGAAAGTTTGGTTTAATTAAAAGTCCCTTGGGTCCTTTTGGAACGTTTATATTGGAACTATGTGCAACAATGTGCCCTCTTGGAATTTTTATTTTATTTTTGTTTTTTCGCAGGAAGCTTCAACGTTTACTAAATTCAGTGAATAGTAAAATATGTATTGAAGAATAAATGAACCAAAAGATGGGATCAAAGACGTGATTCGTTTTAAAAAAAAATCATTTCATACATGAACTTACAACATATCTTTATACTAATCGCTATTGGTCCGTTAACATTTCTTAAGGATAGATACAATATTATAAGAAATGTGTGAAAATAATCAAAATTTTTGTTATATCTACCACAGCACAAATTATTTTGTCAACTGCTACAGTATGGAATAAATGAATAATTTCGAAAACGGACTGTTTTTAAGAAAAGTCGTCAGACAGGTCGATTTTGTTTTTAAATGTGAATCTTTTGACATTCCTGTCGATTCCATGATGTGATCTATGTCGAAGTTGTAATAACATCGATATGTCTTTTAAATGGCAACATGGGTCATGTGATACCTGCTTTGAAAAGACACTTAATTTTCTTTCAAATCGTATTATCAGTTATTTCAAACTAAAAAAAAAATTAAAATATGATAAAATACACAATTTATTATTAAAATAAATGTAAAATATCTGATGTGGCCAGCACATAACTTTCTTATACCAGTATATATCATCCTGATCTAAAAAAATCATTCTAATTTAATTCATGCTCACCTCAATTAAATTATAAATGTGTACCTTGAAATGTTTAATTAAAATTTTTAAACAATTAATTATCAGCGTCCTTCCATACGATCAATAATAATTCATTCACATTTTTTAATAATTTCTTCTTATTCATATATTGACATTTTTGTAACTAAATTAGACATTTTAAATGTCAAATTGGCAAATTTATGCTAACCCCATTTTATGAGGTCAAATATGTGCAAAATTTCAGTTTACATCAGCTTTATTTAAATATTTGGAAAATATATTTTATTGGCTTGATATAATAGAACTGATTATAATCTTTTATCAAGAACGTGCTTTTTTGTAATGTCAAATATAAAAAAATTGGGTCCCGTGGACCTACTTTCAATAAGCCATTTTTGCTCATCACCGGTATCATTGTCATTGAGTTTTAGAACATGTGTACCAAATTTGAAAGCTTTATCTCAAAAATTGTGGCTGCTATCGCGATTCTACAGACATGCGACTTTTTTTCCCTGAAGTTATATTTAGTCAAACCATCCGATAACTTCAGGTTTGTGAGATATACGGTAACGCCGCCTAATCCCATATATGAGACGTAAACATGAGTTCTGAACTTTTTGTATGCGACGAGTGTCGATGCTGTCCGGACAAAGGACCATAAACACTATAGCAATGGAAAACACGATAGACACATAATTTTTTATTTGTATCGTGATCTAGGAAGTGGCGTTGCGAATATATCATTTTTATGGACGAATAAGCTTTCTGTAATTTACTTGTGACATGTTCCATAAAACGGAGTTTACAGTCAATAGTTAGACCCAGACTTTTTTGTGTAGTTTTTGAAAGGTATTATGTCATTTCCAACATGCAAATTGCAGTTATTCATGATGTCGTTTCGAATATTTTCGCTACTAAATATGATGGCACAAGATTTAATAGGATTAATCTTTAACAAATGGTTAACAGAAGTAGAAACAAGTGTATTTAAATCAGTATTTATTAATTCATTTGAATAATGTAGGTCTCTAAAATTAAAGGAACAATATAACTGAGCATCGTCTGCATAGAAGTGATACATACAAAATTTTAATGATTCATTAAAGGTTGACGTGCAGACTGTGTATAGAAGTGGACCTAATATGCTCCCTTGAGGAACTCCAGTCAAAACATTGAGTGAATCAGATGTACTGTTATCGAATTGAACTTGCTGAAACCTGTCTGTTAAAAAGGAAGATACAAATATACATGCACTCTCACTGAATCCGACAAAGTGTAAAATGGATATTAAAATAGAGTGATTTAGCATATCAAATGCCTTTGAATGATCCAACAATATTAAGATGAAGATTTTATTTTCATCGCTTGCTTTAATAATGTCATCTGTTATATCTGAAAATGCAGTAGCACAGCTATAACCCTGCCTACCCTGCCTAAACCCGGACTGTTTAGTTGGCAATATATTATTAATATTCAAATGCATTCTTATTTGTAATTCCATAATTTTTCCAAGCACTTTTGACAAAACAGGTAAGATGCTGATCGATCTAAAATGACCGAGTTCAGTCGGCTGACTCACTTTGGGTAGAGGAATGACCTTAGCTTGTTTCCATAGCTTAGGAAAATATTTATTTTTAATACACTCATTTAAAATGTGGGTAATAAAAGAGGTTATATAAGGACAACAAAGCTGAATAAGTGTTATATTTAACATATCTACCCCAAAAGCTGTTGATTTTATATTGTTTATTATATTAACCACAGTAAATTCATTTGTTAACTCAAAGGAAAATATACCAGTCACACCCCGTTTAATATTGTTCGAATAGAAGTTTTTCAAATCATCTTTAGGTGCTGCATTATTAGAGGCAGAATTAATAAAAAAATTGTTAATTGCATCAGCCTATTTTAAATAATCTGATATATTAAATTTTTTGTTGTTGCTAATATTTAATTTTTTTAATTCTTTCCACTTGTTCTTATTAGAATTTTGTAACTTATGTCTCAAATAAACCCCTGTTTCTGTTTTGCTGGCAGTATTCTTAAGTTTCTTAACTGTTTATAGTATTCATGATGTTCGACTACTCTGGTATCTTTAAATTTTTTAATGCTCTATCTCTTAATTTTTGCATTAATTTTATATTCTCATTTATCCAAGGTGCGTAATTGTCTTTTTTGGCATTGAAACTTTTAATAGGTGCGTGAAAATCAAACAACTGAATAATATTGTTATGAAAAAATAATATTTTTTCATCGATATTATCTATGAAATAAATTAAATTGGATTCTAGATCGTGTTGAAAATTATCAAAATTAATATTTCTTAGAGGCCTATAACAAATTTTCTTCAGAACTGCTTTTTTCAAATTAAAACTAATTTTGCAATAAATTAAAAGATGATCTGATATTTAAATATCTTCAACTCCAGCCTCACATGTTTCATATTCATTTTCAAATTTTACAAAAAACAAATCTAATATAGACATAGTTGTATTAGTGATGCGAGTTGGTTCGTTAATTAATTGCGTAAGGCCGAATGTTTCCAAGATAGAGTTAAATTGAGTATACAAGTTAGAACTTAATATTAGCATGTTAACATTAAAATCACCACAACATATTAAAAAGTTTGAATAAATACCAGTAAGTGTATCCTCAAAGTTATCAAAAAATGACATTACATTGAATTAGGGGTTTTTTTTAAATACCCGTTGCCACCCCCCGTTTTTTTTTTTTTTTTTTTCCCCCAAAAAAACCCCCCCCCACCCCCCCCCCCCCTTTTCATTTTTTTTTTTTTTTTTTTTTTTTTTTCCCCCCCCCCCCCCCCCCCCCTTTTTTTTTTTTTTTTTTTTTTTAATTTTCTCCCCCATTTTTTCCCCCCCCCCTCCCCCCCCCCCTTTTTCAAACCCCCCCCCCCCCCCCCCCCCCTTTTTTTTATATCCCTATTTTTTTTTTTTTTTTTTTTTTTTCTCTTTTTTTTTTTTTTTTTTTTTATTTTTTTTTTTTTTTTCTTCCCCCCCCCCCCCACACCCACCCCCCAAAAAAACAAATATTTAAAAAAAATAAAAAAAAAAAAAAATAAAAAAAAAAAAAAAAAAAAAAAAAAAAAAAAAAAAAAAAAAAAAAAAAAAAAAAAAAAAAAAATTAATTATTTTTTTTTTATATTTTTTTTTTATTTTTGCGTATAACCAAATGAGTATAATCACACCTCATTAATTAATTTAAAAAAAAATTTCTTTTGAAGTACCTGATTATAATTAAAAATATAGGTTTACATATAGAGCATGTCCGGCGATGTGGTAGACAAGAGAATAAACGGACTAAACATTTCATTTTTCGAGGAAATCTCATTCTTTATCAAAAAATTTGCTTGCTGAAAAAATACGATTTTCGATGAAAAAAAATAAAAAATTTATAAAAGGTATCCAAAAATTTAATAATTCAAATTTTTTACAAGAGTAAAGTACCCTTATTATAATTTTTTTTAGCAAAATGCTATTCAAGAAAATTATTTCAAATCATAAAATCTTCTAAGATAACAACATAACAGAAATAAATTATTACAGTGTCAAACAAAATGTCATTGTCAGTAACTTTTAAAGATTTTGTCAGTTTACAATGTTAACAACGGAGCAAAGAATACATTTAATCCAATGTTATGGAAACGAAGATTGTTCATACAGATACGTTATTGAAAAATTTCTTGAAAGGTTCCCCAATGTACAAGTAACCAAATGGGCAGTCTACAAGCTGGTCAAGAAGTTTCGTGAAACGGGATCCGTATTAGACTTCAAAAAAGAAAAACAATTCTACAATGAAAATGATGCAGTACTTGTACTGCAATCTGTTAGAGAAAACCCAACACTGTCCTTGAGGAAACGAGCTACGCAACTACAGGTGGTTCAAAAAAGTACTATTAAAGAAATTTTAAAGCAAAATAAGATACGTCCCTACAAACCCCATTATAACCACACATTAGAAGAGGGTGATGATGGCAAAAGGTTGGATTTTTGTTTGTGGGTAGGGAGTAAGATTTTAGGTGGTAATAGAGGATTCCATAAACTTATAATGTTCTCTGACCAAAACTTTCAAAAGATAAGAGGTTGAATGTTTTACTTGCATTTCAGGAGAGTCTTCATACTAGCTTGATGCAAGCAGGTTTAAATAATGACAAAATCTCCATTCGATGCAAGAGTATTACCCAGTACCCACAAAAAGTCAATGATTGGGCGGGAATTATCAAGAATAGAACTACAGAACATTTTTGAGGATATACCATAACATAATCCCTGTATTTAAAATTTTTACAAGACTACTGCCAATTATGACTAGCTTATTTCCAAACAACGAATATCCACATCGTCTTAGAAATGACTTATGGTATTAACAAAATAGAGCACCACTTTACTTGTGGTACTTCATTACTTATACAAAGTTTTTCGAGATCGGTGGATAAATCAAAGAGGAACAATTGAATGGTCACTTAAATTTCCAGACTTCATTATTTTTTATGGGAATATTTAAAGAGTACAGTTTAATTTAATAGGCCAGAAGATTTAGAAATTTTAAAAGCACCATTATGCATTTTATAGTTCATCTCCTATTAAGCTTCCTCATCAGTAAGGAGAGGTTTGAAAAGGAAAAGGTAATGATTGAGGATATAGCTGTGAGTAGTGGATATTTTGCAAGTTTAATTGATAAAATAACTAAGAAGCGTAAATTCAAAGACACTTCGAAATTTCTCGACCTCTCAAAATGATTCGAAATTTGTATTGATTTCACATGATCCTCGGTTCACCCATAGTATTCGTAAGATGAAGTATGACAGTTCACTCATTGGGAAATAAGCTACAACAACTTTTAGGCAATCTAAAAGACAAAACTGAAATAAACGAAAAGTCGAAGATTTACGAAATTAGCTGTAAGGACTGTAATCAAAAGCATGTTGGACAAACTAGACTATCAATTGAAACTAGATTCAAGAAGCTAATGGCTCATCCCAAATATGGTAGAACAGATAAGTCCAGGGTTGCTCAACATGCTTTTGAGAACAACCATAAACTGGATAGTAGTAATTGAGGTTAATTAGGAATATAACAAATACTAGACAGCTGGATGCATTTGAAAGCTTGGAAATTACAAAATGTAAAAAATGGTATGAATAGTGATAGTGGGCCAATCCCATATAGTCCTCTTTATTGGTTAGTGGGTCACGGTTCACTGATTCCTAAAATAGTTTGGGTTTAAATAGGGTACATTATTAGCATACAGTTAGTTTTAATCATCTTCAGATGATGCCAACTTTGTTGCCGAAATGCGTGTCGAGTGCAATATATGATGTTTTGTGGAAAATTACGTTAGTATTTTGAATTTTGGCGCATGTTAGTATCGTGTAAGTAAGCGTTTTTACATATAAGCAGATTTTTTACTGTCACCAGTGGCGTGCGTAGGATCAACATCAATATGTTTTTATAAAAATAATATGGCACTGTTTTTTATTCAGTTTCATAACTACTGAGATCTAACTAATTAAAACTAAATAAAAGTTATCTCTTATGTTTTTCTGTATACGAAGTACTGTTCTGGAGAAGAATTTATAAAAATGATTTACTGCTTAGTTCTTGACATCAGCCAGATTTGCAAAGAAATTAAAAACGTAGCCAAAGAAATATTCATAGCATACTACGAATTAAACAAAATTTATAAGCTGTCGCTATCAATTACGAGTTATTAAATAAAATTTAAAAATACTGTTGCGCCAATGGACTGTTTCCGGGGTGTGCCCATATATGGCGTTACCAGTAATAAAGCAAATTAAGTAGCCATGGAACTCTAGGTTTATAAAGACGGAACTAGAATTGTTCGAGAAAAACCAGGAATATTCAGTAAATATTCTAGACCATACATAAAGGATATATAAGGTGCTCGGTGGGTCGAGGAGCTCAGTCTTAATTTGAAATTGTACGAGTAAAGAAAAACTAAGTTAGAGATTAAAGTATGGTGATTTCTAAGTATTTAACTGTCTTTCATTAAGTTATTTTTTTAATTTATAATTAGTTAATAAAGTAGCGAATAAGCGTTACCTGGACTTTCAATCAACGATTTCATGGTTTAAGGTGTTTGTGTGGATAGCAAACACAAGAATATATAGTTTTATTTTTAATTTTTAAAATTTTTCAATTTCAAGCATTTTTAATTTCTTTGCAAATCCTGTAAGCAAAGTCGTTTAGGATATAACTGTATCTGAGATTTCCGACTTATTTTTGGTCAAAAAATCGTGCTTTAAAATTTGGCGGATATCTTTTGAAACACCCCGTACATATAAAAGAAATATAAAAAACACTACAGAATGATCGACTAATATGCCGAAGTTTTATGGCGTTTTTTATATGTCTTATATTTCCGCAAAAAAAAAAATTCAGAAAACCAGAGATTATTAGTTTTGTTTATGAGCACTTAAAAGATCCCTACCCCACGATAAAGCGATAAAATTTCCAGGTTACGGTGCCTGTGCAAGCACTGATGAGCTTATCTTCTGGCAGCGGTGGTTGGCCTTAGTAGCGGAAATAGGCCGACGTTAAATAGGTGATTAAAAAAACATGTTTACATTTTTTCTTTTTAATGGAGTAAGTCTAAAGACGAGCTTTCATATGCATATTTATGTATTGTAGAATAAAAAATATTAAAACATATTAAAACATAATTTAATAGATATTAATATTATAGATATCTTTTTCTTGGTTCATTAATCTCAACGTGTACGCTTCATAAATCAACATTTATCTAAATCTCTCAGATGCTGTAAGTGTAAAAAATATAGCCCTTTACTATCAATATTATTTTTGTATAGAAAGAAAAGAATAGGGTCGGTTAGAATTTTCATATTTTATTATTATTAATGGCATATTCGCAGAGAAATCTTCACTCCAGGGAGTACTTCCGTTTACTATGAGAGACAAGAGTAATTCCGGTAATACCACACTAAATAAACTGGGGAAGTGGGATTACACTTGAAAAATTGCAGTGGTTTTCAGCGGGTCGATCAAAGGAATATAGCACTATCTTGGAGTCTAATTACAGGCAGATTCAAGTTGGACAGTTGTGCGAAGTTTCTAAGAAAGAAAAGTGGAAACTGAATATTGGAATTACAAACTTATGTGTGAAAACTCTGGTATTTAAATGAGATTCAGATAAGAATGATAAATTGATTTTGAATGTGAGTATTTGGAAAGTTTCTTAAATTAATTTGAAATTATTTTCCATTGTATATGAAGATATGAAAATCGTGAAATATTCTGTTAGCTTAACTAGCTAACTAATTTATAATTCTGTTATATGCTGAATGCTTTAAAAAGATATTTGAAATTTGATCATATGCCGTTAGAAATAAGAACAAGATGTAATAAAATAAATTTTGCCTATAATGTTCAACTTTTTTTATCAACAGTAAAAGCACAAGAGCTTTTTTTTATCGGATAAATTTCTCTTTGTAACGAAATAATTTTGCCAGTCAGTAATTTTATAAGAAAAACTGATATGAAAAAAATCGCGAGATCGCAGGTCGAGCGATTTTGTCAAATGTCAGTTTTTCGAGCAAAATTACTGATTGGCAAAATTTTTAGTTAAAAAGAAATTTATCCATAAAAGAAAAGCTCGAGTGTTTTTTGGCAAGATAAATTAACGACAGAATATGTGAACGAACAACAACAATAATTATCTTTATTTATACAATTATTTAAAGGAACAGTTATTAAAAATACAGTTGTTATAAATTGGTATATATTTTTATTGGTGATAAAAAACGATGCACTTTTTTTATCGCTGTTAAAGTGACAAAAATGTGCTGTCAGATAGACTTTTTCATATAGGAGTTAATTTATCAACGTAAAAAAATCAGAATTTATCACTTAATATCAGTTTATCTATGTATCTCTCTTTTTGATATTTCTGTTGCTTTAAAAGAAATCATCTTTCTGTAATATATAAAAAATAGTGATGACAAAAATACAAAGTGAATGGTAAAAGAAATTTGTGCAAAAACACTTTTTGAGAAGATCGGAACCCAACTTTTTAATTTAAGTTGGCTTTTAAACAACAAGACTCTTTCCTTAAGGATAACGTTATCCGTTATTCACTTGCAGTGATTAATGATTTTATTATTCACTGGTTCTGAAATAATTTTATTAAATTATGACAAGATATGTCAGTCAAAGCCCAAAAACACCACATAAATTAGACAACCTCCAAACCAAAGTCGAAGCTACTCGGACAGGGGGTTACACAGTTGAAAAAAACGCAGTAAACACACAACCAAACCCTTCGACTTTGCCAGAATCGAAACCGGGATTTGAACCCGGGAGTCGATAGGCAGTAAATCAGCGACGTTTGTTACTTAACGCTTTGGCCCACTGCGCTACCGAACTCGGTAATAGTCATGGATAAAGTGTAGTATTCTACTCGAATGTGATGTCTATTATTCACCTTGTGAATAACAGTCATCATTACATACTCGTTGATTAATATACTATTGTAACATTTCAGTGAATTATAATTATTACTTAATTGATCGCAATTCAAACAATTTTGTTTGGTGCAAAATGTTGCAAAGTGTTTACTGCTCTCTTGGCCTTCTCCAAACTCTTTCTCAACCCCCCAAAAAAATTGACATTACAGAAAATCTCATTTATCTTACTAATTTCGTATGTTCTATTTCCCTATAACTCGAGAATTTAGAAATAGGAATATGTCGTCCGTCTCCAAAAACCAGATGAGCTAGCCACTCACTGCTTGACTGAATTACAAACCCTTGTTCTTCGACATAGTGATATCTCACGAAAACAAGAACTACGCTGACTATACTGTAACCTGTTACCAGATTATCCTCAATATAGCCGCCGACATGATTTTTCTGATGTATTCTCAGAGAAGATAAAGGAGTTCGAAATGCTACGACAAGAAGTTAGTAAGGTATATTGAATTCCATCCCAACTCCATCCCAACTAGCACCAAAGTGATGGAAACTGGCACCAGCACATTAATATAGTAAGCACTACATAACTGTCACTAAATTTGAGACTTTAGTGTAAAATTCATCTTGTGGTATGCTCGTGTAGTAACAATTACGTAGATTCTACTGAATTCAGTTACTGTCTAGTTATTACACTTGCAAGTAACTGCTGCTCCATGTGCGGATACTACTCTGCATTACCTTAAAACATTCTCAACTTTAAAGTTAGAAGTGAGAATTGGTAGTACTGCCGACTGCACAGCGTTACCAAAGAATCACTTCTAAGCAAATATAACTGAAAGTGTTCTGTTTAAAGTTATTGTAATATGGTCGGTAAGTTTTCTTAAACTTTAGTTGTGTAATTTATGAGTGACATATTGAGTAAAAATAACGTTACTTCTACGAACAAAGATACTTTAAAGTGATTCTTACTATTAACCACTAGTTTAAAATGACTACAAAGTTCCGTATACCTTGAAAACCTACTATAAAGTGATATGATCTTTTAAGACATTTATCTCAACACTTTCTTATTCGGAACCAATCGAACATGGCGTCGAAAAGCACTAAAACAACAAAACATATTTTTTGGCATTAATCGAACTTTTATGGAAAAGTTAAATTACAGGTAAGTCAAGTTAATAATTTAACAAATTATTTGATTAATGCGGAACCGACCCTTATTCATTGAAACAGATAAATAATCAGGTTAGGAGAATCCTGGGGAAAATCGGACATTGCAGTAAAGAACTAACAAATATTGAAGTAAAGATGTAATTGATGTTGGAGCTTATGATTAACTGTTAATTTATTGTTCTTAATTAAAATTTCGCCGACTGAATAAATTCTCGAAATTCGGACAAATGAATAATTTAGGGAAGTTACACAAAATTTAGGGATATGTGAAAGTGATGAAATGACAGAAAATATGGACAAACATTTCAGCTTTGGCCAATCGAGATTTTCGCCACAATGAATTTTGTTGGTATTTAAGGTAAATCCCTGAGTTATTCATTTGTTTGATTTTCGATAATAATACGTCAACCTGTTGACGTGTTGCCAATTTCAAATAATAAAATTATCTTTATCTTGATCGGATCAGCCAGCTCTACCAATTTAAAAGTAAGCATCGTGAAATGCGTAGAAACTTTGTTGAAGTTTTTTCGTAGCAGCGTAGTAGACGCTAGTATAAGGCTACAGATAAAATGACGGCATTCGTCGAATTTGATACTTCTTGGTAAACTTAACTACACAGTGAAATTGTTGTAGTTCCCGTCACCACTTTTCAAGTGGCAACAACTATAAAGTTAGTCGCATCTGCTACTTATGGTAAATATAATTTTGAAGGGAAATAATTTTGGTTGTTGTCACCCCTATTAAGTGACAAATAATTTGTTGACATATATACCACTGTAAAGTTACTCAAACTTAATTCGAAATTTTTCTGTTATTGAGTGATGACACAGATAAAAATATAATTCTGAAAATACTTTTTTTATTAATTATGATCATTTAGAAACATGTTTTATATATAAATCATTATTACTACATAATACATACAATAAAAAAATATTTTCCATAAAAAAATTTTGCATTTTTGTACAATAATTTTCTAGAGAGCACGTCTTTTTTATCGAAGTATCATGGTAAAGTTTTACGGAAAAGAAGTAGTCGTTTTAATTTACACACTCTGAGTGAAGGCAAGACATCATGAACTATTACCTATATTTCATTCAATCAATTTAACTTGGACATACTACTTTAAACTCAGTAAGTCCGATTGAAATACATTATATATATTTTGCTACCAGTCATTAAGACATAAGTGATGTCTGACGGTTAGTAACACTGACCACTAGAGGGATACACTTATCACTCACTATGTCTGTCTTGCTTAGTCTGCTTTAGGCTAGCCTGGTTTCTATTATTATTTGTCTTTTCCATTACATCTGGCGTACTGACGAGAACAACATAAAAAGTTCGAAACAGGTCTATGTCTAGTGAGGAATTGACAAATGATCTTAGTCAAACAAGACTTACAGGTTTAATTCAACGCAGGTCGGGGCTTTTGTCCGCTGAGTAGTTGTCTCCTGTAAACCTTATTCAGAATATTTTGCTATTCGAACGAGAGAGAGAGAGAAAATATAGTTTGCTGTCGTACCACTAACAGAGAGCTGTTTCAAAAGTTAGTCATTTCTATTATTTGCTGACGTTCCATTTACGTAATTATCTAGTTCTCAAGACGTAACAAGGGAGGTTCCGGAATAGTAATTGCTATATAATAAATATTCTCCATACTAGTTAGAAGGATCTTTCCCATTATGTAACCGTTCCTAGTTGCGGGAACCTTTAAAGTTCCACCGACGTTAACTACTACGTAGATAATACTAAATGTGCTACTTAGGATACGCTACCTCTGACAAAAATCCAATAAATGTGGTCACTGGGGGGCCTCTTCCCACCGCTACCCAGCAAGAATCTTGTGGCACCCGCCTCCCACGAGAACAAACATAACACTTCGCACTGCACCCGTGACTAACCGTAGGCATTATGCCATCCGAAAATCAACCATCGCCGCCTGACGCAGCTGTCAGCATTGACCGCAGCCACATTTGTTGATGCTACGGGAAAACAGGATATTTCCGTAGTCAGTGCAGATTTACATTCCAACTATTTTGCTCATGTTGCGTTGTGGTAAACAAGATGTTATAACAGGAGACTGTCTAATGTTCATGCTTCAGGAACTACACCATTATGAGGTCAGCAGAGTTTTGTAGCATGGTTGCCTCCGAAAATTTAAATGCCATCAACCAAAGTAACTGACATAAACAACCGAGTAAACGAGTTTGGTAACCGGTTGCAGCTCCCCTACCCTATGAAACCGTAAATAGACCTGCTGCCTAGTTAGCAAATGGTAAACTGGCTGCTATAACCAGGGTTTACCAGATTGACTTTACAATTGGTGAAAACTGTTTCTCCAATGTCTATATTACATTACCAATTTGTCCTCCGATATTGTAGTATAAATGGATATTCTAGGTACAAAAGATTTCGTGATAAACCCCCGCCGTTTTTTAACAACCTTGTCTTTCAGTCTCAAGATGAAACAAGTAGCCCGTTCAGAACTATATACTTTTGTTTGTTATGGGAACAAGATAAAATATTTGAGAGATCTTCGAGCACGGAATGACCTAATTATTTTAAGGATTTAAACACCGTGTTTGTACACTATCGCCAATCAGTCCCAAACAAACAGAATCAGTCAAACGTTGTCACCTTCTGAGATAGCTCAGAAGAAAAATCAAGCACTATGAAGAAGCCTGTACAGCCCGGTACAGGGTGGGCAAATTTGGATGTTTGTATAGGGTAACTCGGTAACTGTAAGAAATACAAAAAAAATTGAAGACACATTCTCGATCTCTTTTTTTGAGACAAATTCACTGACGAAAATAAAAATTTGCTACGTCTTTTGTTTTCGAGTTATAAACAAAAGTTAGATTTTTCAACTTTTAGATACGTCAATATCTTTGAGTAGTTTGTAAAGTTATAAAAAAAACTTTTACATTCCTCAGGCACTTTTTTCTGTATAATACAGTGGCGAAGAGAAAATTTAAAAAAATGGTACAATTTCGATTTATGGCATAAAGTTGTAATTTTTAAATGGGAATCATAGTTGGCTATGGTTTAGTTAAAAAGGGATTTTTTTTCTCTTTCAAACTATATATAATATGTGCGGTTGCTTTTGATGTTAAGTATTTAATAGCGAATATAATCTTTTAGTAGATTACGTTTTACGTTTTTTTATATTTATTCCAAGTAGGCGTGTGTCATCTATGACAGTGTTTATCCATTTGTCAGTAAATTGCATATTAATATTTTTTTTTCCGTAATTTTTTACATAGGAAAAGTTCCAAAAAACCTCCTCAAAAATTGGTTTTTTTTTTTTGAAATAAAAAATTTCTTTTCACCCGCCGTGGGGGTTTTGTGGAGGAAAAGGGCTCTCCCATTTTATATAGAGAATTCGCCGCCTTTTTTTTTTTATTTTTTTTATATATTTTTATTTTTTTTGGAACAAAAAACCTGATGTGCTGAGACTAACGTGATTATAAAAATCACGTAAATTCTGTGCAACATAAAAACTAAAAAAAATGGCGTGCCTTCGACAACACAGTTTATGTTCTATTTACTTTTAATGCTGATTGCCTGTGATGTTCCGCTGCACATATTTGATAAACAGCCAATTCAGGAATTCTGAAATAAATACAATCCAAAGATGACGTTACCAAGGCCCACAAAAAAAATAACCGTTGCGTAACTATGTACTAACTGTAAGCGAAGACATTGTAAATAAGATCAAATGTGTACTAAAAATTATTCGGCTGTGGTTATGTTTTGACGAGACGACAGATTGTAAAGAAATTTCTATTTTAAATGTTAAAGTACGTGTACTGAACCCTTTTAAACCGACATTTCCACTGTTACTATCTAGCAAAAGACTAACTGAGTGTACTGGCTAAATAATTATGCGGGTGGTGCTGGAGACGTTAGAAAAATTTGACCTTTCAAAAAGTCAAGTGTTGATGTTTCTGACCGATGATGCCGCGACAATACGTTTAGTAGGCCGTTCTCTTGAAGAACATGGTTGTAGGTTGGTACATGTTATGTGTAAAGTGCATACTTTACACCTTGTGGCAGAAACAATTCGACAAGATTTTCCAGAGGTAGATGCATTAATAGCAAGTACAAAAAAGTGTTTCTTAAATCTCCTAAACGTCTTCATGCATTTCATAACATACATGATGCTGTTTTTACACATTTTTCCAGTTTGTGATAACCAAGCTAGTTAAGAGGATAAGTTGTGCATACATTGTTATAAATTGTAACAGTTTATTGCTTTTATTACAAGTTAATTTGTTTTATTTACACTTATTAAGATGCGTACGCCTATGTCGTGCGGCGCATTTTTGCCAAGTCTAATCATGACAAAGAAAATTGTTGGCTATGGCGTAGTCTAGAAATTATTTTAAACATACACTGTATTGAGCCCCTACGCCAATTTTGAAATACCAGTGCCTATGTTAGTAGAGATTGTTTTTTTTAACTGTTTACTTTTCTTATACCTAATATAAGGGTGTTTTTTCTTCGACCGAGATTTTGATTGATATATACGTTTTGAACCCTCCTGAATTCCTTCTGACTATTTCTCGAATGATGTTTGTCGGTTCGTATGCACGATAACTCAAAGAATACTAATGGGAAAATTCCCACATTTGACAATTAATGTATTCAACAACATTTTAAGTGATACATTAAATTTGGTGAATGTGGTACCACCAGAAGAGACATAATGATTGAAAGAAGAAAGAGGTACAACTTCAGGAAAAAATTGAAAAATTTTAATTGCATTTCTGAACGCATCTCGACGAATTATTGTGAAAGAACATAATTTCAGGAAAAATCTGTCTGCATGTTACAAACATGCAATAGGAGCCACAGTTTTTGAGACAAAGTTTTTAAATTTGGTACACATGTTCTAAATGCCAAAGACAATGATAAAAATCGGTTATGAGCAAAATCGGCCTGCTGGAAGGAGGTCCACGAGACCCAAACATTTTGTATTTGACTTTACAAAAAATATATTCTTGAAAGAGTATAAATTGGGTTTACTATATCAAGACAGTACAATATATTTTCTAAGTACTTAAATAGAGCTGATGTAAACTGAAATTTTGTACACATTTGACATCTGAAAATGGGGTTAGGATAAATTTGTCAGTTTGACAATTGAAATGTCTAATTTTGTTACAAAAATGTTATTATGTCAATAAGAAGAAATTATTAAAAAAAAAATGACATGAATTATTATTGACAGTATCGAAGGATGCTGATAATTAATTATTAAAGAACTTTAATGAAACATTTCATGGTACGCTTTTAAAATTTAATTGGGCTAAGTCAAGAATTAAATTGGAATGATTTTTTTTAGATCAGGATGATATACACTGGTATAAGAAAGTTATATGTTGGCTATATCAGATATTTTATACTTGTACCCATACGTATTGTTCTATACATACACATCACTCTTTGTGATGTATGTAAATTGCGTAATCTTGTAAATTGTATAGCTTAATTTACGTAATATATGTGCAACCAATGTGTTGTACCGACGCGACATCCTCGGAGTGTGTTGACCCCTGAGCGATAATTTGCTGCAATTAAAAAAAATAGTAATAGGAAAATTTATAAAAATGTTTTACGATTTTTTGAATTTCTTATGATTTTCATTTCTTTATTTTATTAACAGAAATCATTATCTTCGTTATTTCGCCAGCTAAATTTTCCTCATGGTATCTACAACACCTTTCCTGAGGTACTTTTTCAGATGGAGATACTAAAAATTTCCGTTGATAACTGCTTACTCTGCCTTTGAAAATAAAATTTTAAAATATATATGCTTATTTTGCCAACTTCGTTAGTTTAAATCCAGTTCTCTTAGTTTCATCTTATGCAAGTAAACGCATGTTAAATATTTAAAAAATGAAAAATAATAAATCAAAAATTTTACTTTTATATTAAAAAAAAAAAGTTGAGTTTAGGTCGCTTCCGTTGAACCAGTAGTTCCATGGAAATATCACAAATGGGAAAATATTATCTATTGCCATTACCAAAAATATGTATTTTATTTTTTAAACAGGATAGTTATGAGGATGCGAATACCATCATGAATAACTTTCTGAAATAACTAAATTTTTGCAGCAGAAATGACCATATAAAGTAGCTGTTTGAACCCTCTGTTGTGGTTATAGTAACCTAATTTCAAATCCTTGTCGAGATTACATCAAAGCATCGCAAAAGAGATTTGTTTTATATTTTCCAGTGTATCTCAATTATTTGAATAATTCTTTTAGAGATATCCTAAAAGTAAAATACCCTGCAAAATAAACTACGAATATCTTCGATGCACGGGTGAAATTTTCTAACACCATTATACGGGTCGGGTCTGATAGACCCCAAATTTTAAAAAGTTTTATCTAAAGAAAATAAATATATTGATGGATATTATGACTATATATTGTTTTTATATGTATTGTTACATAATTCTTGTAAACAAAAATTAAGAATTCTCTCAAATTGTGTATACCCTACGGAAACACCATGTGTATATTTAGTTATTTAAAATTTTCTCTGCAATCTGGACATACTTGATGAGAATGTTCTAAATTATTAATATATTTTTGGCAAAAACAACATGAATACTTCGCTTTCCGATCTCTGCGTCTACAACTTGTCTGTCCTATGCTCGTTCTTCGGTAAATACAGTGTCAGATATTCTTGCTGCTGCTGTTTTTCTCATCTTTCTAGGCAGGTACTGACAGTAAATCAGTTGACTCATATAAGTGAGAATAAGATTTCTGGCAAACTCTTTCTAAAAAAATATTCATCTCCTAGTATTCATATTTGTGGAATCTGCAATATTGGCCTTGATATGACTTCATCCTATATCTGTGTCACTTAAATCTTCGTCATGTAACTGTTGTAATCATTCTATGTCTTTCTCATATGAATAATTATTTTTTTCGCTCGATATACATTTACATTATTAAAAATATCCAAAGTAAAAAATACTTATCCATTTGCAAGAGTTGGGTCTATTAGACCGAAAGCACTCATAACTCTTAAACGAATGGATTAAAATGGATGAAACTAGAAAGATATATAGTATTGATGGGAAGGTACATGCAACAATAACGTTCTGCGTCATTGGAGGTATAAATATGCCATTAAAACAATATGGTGTGGGTCTGTTAGACCGAGCCTGTGCTCCGAAGGGATAACGCAATATGACGTCGGAAATATAGTAACTGCCTGAGACTATAGGTGAATATAATTTGTAGGTCCATCTAAACTGCGGACCAAATGAAACTAATAATGTAATTTTCTTGTGTTACTTTGAATTCCGTGTATTTCCAAAATATCACGAGTAGGTCGTTAAATCTTCACCCTTGAATAATATTGATTACTACATTTAAATTGCGAGTATTGTAGGATGGTTAAAGGTATGTCTATTGAATCGAATTCGAACCTTTGTTCCAGCGCTCACTGAAGAGTGATAGGTCAATGTGTAAAAGTGTGACTCATTTTCAGGAAAAACTATATATCTAGAAATATCAGAGAAATCAAAAAAATACTCAAAACCGTTTCTTCCCATTTGTCCACAGATCATCCTAATATGCCAAATAAAATTCTACATTTTTTTTTACATTTTTAAAATCAATAAAATTTTGAGAAATTGTAAGGGTTTTATTGTGAACCCTGTATACAACATCTTCTATCTTCGTTTAATTATTTCTTATGAAATTTGCAAGAGAATCCTCAAGACTGCATCTAGATATCGTTTTGAGGATAATCTTCATAAAAAAAATAGATTGTTAGTTTCATTTGGCCAGCAGTTTATTTAAATAACTCCAAATTGGGTTACTACGGGATGTAATTTTCCATTAACCCAGTTTATAGAAATATAGTTTGGAAATTAACAACAATAATAATAGGAATTTATTACGTAAATATAAACCTATCTACTTGGTATTTTTATCGAGTTCTGTAGAACTGCAATTTTCATTCACAAATAGCCTGAGGCGTTTAGTTTATTTAAATATATCATTTATATCAAGAAAGTTGTAAACAATTTTCTTATACTTTATATTTTTTTCAGAAATTTTACCCTATAACGTGGAAAGCGAGAGAGCTACCAGAGAATTTCTTCAGAAAGTTGTTGACATTCTTTTAGATTTCGTCAAGTCAACAAATGATCGCAGTGAAAAAATTCTCGATTTCCACCATCCTGAAGACATGATAAAGTTATTGGATCTTCGAGTACCTGAGAAAGGCGTCTCACTGCAACAGCTTATCCATGATTGTGCCACAACACTTAAATATCAAGTTAAAACAGGTAACGATTTTTTTACATATATTAATAATTAAATTCAAATCAATTGCCTACCATTAAACATCTGTTGAAATAATTTCTTAGTGTAGACTGAAATGTAGACAGCGGACAATTTCCGTGCGTGCAGGCCGGCCCATGTGTTAAGAGACAATATCAATCATTTGTGTGGAACAATTAAAATACATTTATCTCGAGTGTCTTAACATTTCATGAAATCTTCTGTACTATGTTGAAGGCATTAGTATAGATTACAAGGCATAGGCCAGATAAGTTACGTAGATTATAAAAGCCTGGTAGCTTTAAACATACACTGTGTCGCGAGATAGATGTAACAAGTGATCTAATGGACAACAAATGATCGAATTTTGCAATGGCACTTGAGGATTCAGTCTTGCTTAATATAAACTAAGATATTCCACAAATGAGTTGATTGGTGTTATACTGGTTTATAAGTCAATTTATAAAAACCTTGAATAATAAACTACCTTACTTTCTCAAGATATGAAAAAATCCCATTAAAAAAAGTTGTTTAATATGTAATTTGTGCTTCCTTAGTAAATTTTAGAAATATAAATTTACTTTGTTGGAACTGCTCTTTTTTCAATAAACTAGTATATTAGTAACTCTTTTAATAGAATTTTTTTCATATATTGATAAATGAAGGTAGTTTGGTGATAATTTTTATAAATTGACGTATAAAACATCCTGTATAACACCGAATCAACTCATCATAGTTTTACACCCAGCAGGACTGATTCCAGTATCATTCCAAAGTTCAAAATTTTTTTGTCCATTACACTCTTGTTACATCTATCCTAGGACATAGTGTATATGCCGCTGGTTTTGATACAAGTAGTAAAACATTTTCAGTTTTAACACCAATATTACACAAAACATTTACCACTATTTTCTCTACTGTTTGCGCATTGGTTTGCAACGCCTATTTCCTACATATTAACACTGGAGGTGTACTCTGTCTGAATAACCCTTTAAATATGCATAATGTTAATGAATTTATTAGCTTCGTCAACATAAATCCACATGTAATGATGTTTCACGTCCTTCGTAATATTGTTGACAGTTGTTATTATTTATATTTAAACTCGCGCCAGCTTTACGTGCACTGCGACGTTTATAGACAAACTAAATTTGAATCTGAATAGGGGATAGGGAATACGGTCTAGGACTCGTTGCGTACGCACACAACTACTCTCCTTTCCTATGTGAAAGACAGCCGATCAGGAAGCCGGTCTTGGAATTTACGGAAATTGTCCTTTGTTTAGTCATGACCATGACCAAGAAGTATTTGAACATGGCTGTGGCCACAGGAAAGTTGTCCATACGTAGGCTAAATTGTTTAGTTCAGTGTTGCAAGATTTTGTGATTGGTCACCAAATTTCACAATTTTTAAATAATGGGCATAAATGTTAAGTAAATGACTTTTCTAACTGAATAAATACTTATTGTCGTATTCATATGTAATACTTGGATAAGTATTTTACTTTAGTTTTTACTAGACCGTACCATTTATTTAACTTTATGCATTGTGTTAATGGATGAAAAACTTTTAAAATTATACAAATCATCTTTAGATGGGGTAGTGAAACAAATTTAAAATTATAACACACATCGACGTATCTCGTATTTTTTAGGCCAATAATATGTTCTGAAATAGACCATATACATATAAACTGGTTTATAATTAGTATTGGTTAATTCTTTGTGGAATTTTATATAATAATTTCTTATTATAATAAAGACGAGTAATGATTTGTTCTCGAGAATGTATATCTGAAAACTAAATGGGTTGACTATACGCATCCTCCTCAGAGGGTCGACCTATTGGAAACTAACGTCTGAGACTAGGCTCAATTTTGCCGCCTTTTTTTAAGAAATCAAAAGAAACAAATTACAATCAAATCACTAAAATATTCATATACAAAAACAAAACATAAATTCTTATAAAAGAACAATGGAACATAAGCATATATTTATACAGCAACTGTTCTGCATTCTTCTTTAGCGAAATCTTCAATAATCTCGTCTTATTTATGTAAATTTCGTTCTCTGTGGTGAGCAGAGCTGGACATTACTCGAATACAAGTACTCAGTATCTGTATTCATGAGTATATATTTTCAAACGTATTCAAGTACATATACTCTTTGCATTTTGAAATGTAATCGAACTAATCGAAAATGTACTCTAATATGTACTGATATTGGTACAATGCAATGCAACTGCATGCTGCCATTTTTATATTCAAAGTTGCCAGATGTAGCGATTTTTCGCAAAACTGACTATTTTATTATCGTCTGCGACTAAAATTTTTATTAAAGCGACTGGGGACTAAACGTGCAGTCTTTAAAAACAACTTGTCGGCTGTAAAATATCCTCCTCTGATCATAAATTGAAAATATCATGTGGACGTATGAGACATCATTAGAAAATGTATTATGCAAACTCAGAATTTAACCCAAAGTTGAGCAAACGTCCTTTAACTTTTTTATATTTTATGTTTACCGTTTGTCATTCGAAAGTAATAGTAATAGTAGATAAATGAGAAGAAACAATTATTATAACCGAAAATATAAGAAGAGTTGGGAAAATTACCTGTATTATTTGGTATTTTTAACCTTTTATTATTTCACGACGATGTACTCAGTACTCATATTATACAAGTACAAAAGGACTCGAAAAATTTGAGTACTTTGGAGCAATTCACACTTACTAAATGTACTCAAACTGCTTTTCAAATGTACTCGTACTTGAAAATGTATGAGTACATTTGTAAGCACTCGGCCCAGTTTTGACGGCGAGTGGCGGCTGGATTTGTTATTTGTCCTAACCTGATATTTCTTTTGAGTTAAACGGAGACAGAATTATTTGGAAGATTTTGCAATGGTCTGATTTTACATGATGACGAATGCACCGTTCGAGAAATACAAGTTTTTCAGCTACGTCACTATTTTTTACATTTTTCGCCGAAACCCCTAATTAAAAATTATCAGCTACGACGTACCTACGACATACTTACACCAAATGTATAAAACAATGGCATAAAAAAGAAAATGTCAGTTATTTCATCCAATAAAATATTCCATTTGAATTTTCTTTATAATTTTTTAAATACCTAAATATGTTAAACTATCGAGTAAAACATAATATGACACAGTTTGTCAAGTTCTATCTTCCCCTTCTATCAGCATTCCCCACAGGAAATGTCTAAAGTCGCTACATATCTACGATATGCCCACGAAGCACCCCATCTCACTCAATAGCCTGTTAATAGCCCACCCACAGATAGCTGCCACTGATTCAATTATTATCTCCACCAGGACTGTTTACTAACTATTTACACTGTCACGCAAGATATGATATATTGTCTGATTTGATTAAGTTATTCTTAAATAGGTATTTTTTAGCTTCAGTTCTATAATGTCATATAAAGATAATAACTACGATAATCCACAAGATATTGTAAACAAATTTGCAGAGTTCTTTAGTTCAGTATATACTGCTCCGTGTGATACACAAGACAATCACGTGACTATAGGCAATAATAACTTTGTACTTTTCAGTATTACAAACATTTTCGATGTTAGAAATTCAAAATGCTGTAAAAAAGCTAAAGAACAAAATTACATGCGGCCCACACCTTATACCATTCTTTTTGATGAAAGATTGTGCCAATGCATTCTTAACGCCGCTTTTTATTTTATTTATTTATTAATTTTTTTAATATTTCAATAAAAACATCAATTTTTCCAAACCGTTGAAAGGTGGCAAAGACGTGTCCGGTTTTAAAGCAGGCGATACGTCAAATATAAGCTCTTACAGACAAATTTCTCTTTTGTGTAATTTTGCTAAAGTTCTTGAAATCATTTTATACAATCGCATCTATATGTCCACTGAAAACATATTATCAATAAATCAGCAAGACTTTGTATCTAACAGGTCAACTACTACGAATTTAGTAATATTCAGTCAAACAGTTTCTAATATTCTAGATGAACGAGGACAGGTAGACGCTTTGTATATCGATTTTACCAAAGCCTTTGATCGCATCGACCATCAATTACCCTTAGAAATTGGCAAAGTATGGATTTAATTTAAATCTATTTAATTACTTTCATATTTAACAGGTAGACACCAATTCATATTTTAAAATGCATATAAATCGTCAATATAATAAGCCGCTTCGGAGTGCTGCAAGGTTCTAACCCTTGGGCCTTTATATTTCTATTATTTATTGACGATTTATGCACTGAATTGAAGTGCGACAAATTAATTTTTGCAGATGATTTCTTTAAGAGCATAAATTCCGTAAACGATTGTGAGCCCCGAATCATATCATTTGGCTCACTTGCAATTTATGAACTGGAAAAAAAATTATTTATATAAACGACCTTATTACTTTATTTTTAATAATATGAATTATATACGAATGGAACTTTTTATAAAATAAATTACAAATACAATGAAAACAAACAACAATAACAAATTAACTACGAGTTATATCGACTGCTCAATTAAAAACCTCGTTATATCATTTGGTCTAAGTACATCAACAAATCAGTCACCCCTGTGTTACATCGCCCATTCACTTTATAACAGTTTGAATACCTTTTGACATTATTTTTTTCTATGAATGAGGACCATGTTTTCTTCAATCTATCTTTCAATTCTGGAATACTTCTAGCCGGCCTCGCTCACAATTTCTTTTTCATAATATGTCACAGTATCTCAACTGAAGATAAGTCAGGGCTGCTGGAGGTCTAGTCTAGTAACTTAATATCTTATAAGGCCGACTTAATGTGATAAATCGATGTAAATTGTAACTGGGCCAAACGTCATGATTCTGGGCTCGTATATATCTTCAAGAAAACCTTAATACTCGTATATTCAGCAAGTGATGCAGCCTGAGCAAAGTTGGTATCAATGATGATAAATGTAAAATAGTGTCTTACACAAAAGAAAAATTGCTTTAACTACAACTACAACATTAATGACGGTGTTTTAGAACTTATTCAAACAATTAAAGATTTAGATATATATTTTTAATTTTAAACTGAGTGTTGTCGAATATATAAATATAAAATCTAAAGAGGTAACAAAAATGTTAGAATTTATCATATCCTGAGAGGGGCATTGCATAGATAATAATTAACTTCCGAGCACGTTTAATTTTGAAAGTTTAATCGGCGAATTTGTTATATGCTACTTTTTCTATACAAATTATAACATAATAAAATTGACTGTCCTCAAATTTCGAAAATTACCAAGACTTAAAACAGTCGCAGAATGCAAGCCAATACTAATGAATGATTTCTCATAATGATTAAAAATTGGGAAGAGAAAAATGAACAAAAAAGCTGCAAGAATGCAAAACAAATGATTCTACATATTTTGTGTACACTGAGTAAAATTTTAATTAAAAATATACCATTTTTTCTTGCCATCCCACTTTTTATCTCCGTCAATGTATTATCAGTGGATCCTCTGAACATTGCAATTAAGGAATTTCCCAGAGAGGAACAAATATATGGTTGATTTGAGAGGTATAAGAAATATAAAAAAAAGCATAAAATCACTAGGTGTTCAAACACGTAGTGAACAGTAAGCATGTTTATAAAATCTACTCCTGTATTGGTAAGTGCGTCTGTTTTATTTGTTTTTAGTTTTTCCGAACAGAATGGTTTTAAGTAAAAACAGCATTATTATGACAGCTTTACTGTATAACAGAATGTGATTATAGTTTACTCTCATAGCATCAGTTAATATATTATCAATCTTTGGCGGAGGATAAACAAAATTAAACATTCTCATAATATTCTGCTATTATCTTTATTCTTTGAAGTCATTCGTGGAACATTCATATAGAGATATTATTAGAATGTTCAAAATATAGTATAATTATAAAAATATTCGCATTGATTTATTTTTTTCAAAATGATCTTTTTGTTTTGTTAATTGACAAATAATCATATGTTGACAGGTCCATACTACTTTCACTTATAAATGTCTCTATTGGTTTCATTTCAGTTATGAATTAAATATATTTCACTAATCTTTAAACTTCATGCAGTCTAATGATCTGAATTAAAAAATTTAAGTTACGCGATTGTTAAATGTTTTAATTTTCATAAATACCTCCTTTATTGGGAGATCTCTAGGACATTCAAATCTTAAAAAACATCCAGAAGTTATTCTATGAATCACTTTTTGTTATCTCGTACCAAAACTTTTAATTCTGTTCACCTAGTTGACTTTTAGAAGACAGAGTTCTCCTCAAAAATAATATGATCTAATATAAGACAATGTTCATTTTTCAAATAATATTTCCAGGAATGGCGCTAGTTTATTTGCCTTTTTTATGTCTTTTTATCCAAAAACCTTTACATTTTTTTTTCACATCTGCCAAATAATGATTTCATATTTTTCTTTCTCTTTTTCAAAATAGTTCTTTATATCAACTAAAAAATAATATTATATAATTTAACCTTACCCTTTCGTATCTGGGTATAAACTTAGAGGATCACCGGAATAGTACAGGGTTCAATTTTCTAATATTTCTAATATTTCGACAACTTTATTCTGATTATCATGTTTTCTTCAGATCTTTGAACCATAATTATAATTTAATAAAAAATCCATTTTTAGGGCGTGCCTATTTCGGCGATCCCCTACATAAATAATTTTCCTAATTACAAGAAAATTAACTACCTTTCTTAACCCAAATGTCCATACATCACGGCATCTATTTATATTTGAAATTCGCTTGTCTCTTCTAAAATTGGTAAGCACATTTTCTAATATGATTTATGCATTTTCGGTTAATAATACATACTATTTTTGAATTTCCAGTTTCATAAATTATTCAAAGCGAAAAAAATTAAATGTAAGCTACAACTGATGTAGAATGAACAAGCATACGACAGACGCTAATACAAAAAATTCAATATGTACTACAGCTTATTATGATACATCTTTGACTCTCGCATTCGGTTTAAATTTCAATTATTATTTAACTAAACTAGACTAACCTTACCGTTTTTTCAAATATGGGGTGCAAAATAAGCTCGAAAATTTATGTAGGCGTAAGTAAAAAGATGCACCCCAAATATCTATTATTATTCCAGCCACAATCTGCTTGAGGGTAGATAACATATTATCATTGAATTACAAACCACTTCCTGACATAGAAGCAAACACAGATTTCATACAGAAGCAGGAGTGAAGGTTGGTATTCTACACATCATCGACATTGGCGTACGTGATGCAGAATATCATAATCAGTTTTCGATAGGCCAAAGTAATAATGTTTCTCCAAATGTGATTTCTTATAAAAAATTTTAACAATAACATTAAGGAGTGACGTTTGCATTTATGTTTGGTCAAAGTATTTCACCAAGTATTATTTCAGACAGGTTGGCTAGATACCAAGGAATATCTTGTGACATTTTTACATGAAAATGTTGGTAATCAAAAGTATGCTAAGAACATTATATTATAATATTTGAATTATTTTATAAAATTTTAACTATTATGAACACAGAAATAAAGTGAAATTCTGTCTTTCAATTCAAGTTGTTGAGACTTATATGATGTCACTCTGATGGACAAAGTTCAAAAATCTAAACAGAAAAAGGTTAAATGGAGATAATTTAAAATCCACCTTAAAAAAAATTATATTAATGTACTTATTGTACAGGGTTATTCATTATAAATTACCCACCCCTTATCATTGTTAATGTTGCCTATAGAAAAAAAAGTTTTAAATAAAACTTGTGTGGTTATGACTGAATTTTATTAAAATGCTATCAAAAGTACAGTAGCGTGCAGATTTCAGGTGATACAAAAAAATAATATATTTTCTAAGTGGGCTACCCTGTATATTATTAAATTTTTGGAATGATCCTTTATTCCTGATTCCAAAAATATACAATACGTTACCCATACTATATACCGTTTTTAAGTTATTAAACGTCAAATATTTTAGTTAAACTAGTTACTGTAAATACGGAAAAGTTAACATTATTAAAGTTAGCTATGAAAATGACAACTATTATGTTTGATAAGTGACATTTCTTTAATGAAATAATCAAAATGGTTTACAGTGAGGAAGAAAAAACCAAATATTTATACAAAATAGATAGCAAAGATTTATTTAGGAAATTTAAATATAAATAAATGATAACTCATAAAAGATGTTCGATGTGTCCACCATTATTGTTAATGCATAATTGATAACGTCTTCTTATATTTATATTTGCACCGGAAATTGCTTTATTATTTACATTCAGATTGTTTATTTCAAGTCGAATCCTGTCTTTGAATACTATTATTATTATTTTTATTGACAATAGCTTTTAGAAATCCCCAAAAACATGAATTCATAGGGGGGACTGTAGGGGACCATTTAATATATCCATTATTCCCTATCCATATTGGGAATACATTATTCAAATGATCTCTGACGGGTAGGACACTATGCGAAGTTGCCCCATCCCGCATTCAAATCATATCATCAAGTTCGGCTTGCGGAAAATTCTGCAAAAGAATATTTTCTGCTTCTGGGATAATTATTTCCAGATAGGTAACTCCAGTTAAAGTATAATCATAAAATATAGGCCCAATTATTTTGTTTCTGAAAATTCCACACCAAACTCTAACAGTTTTTCTTTCTGATTTTTTTATTTGTTTTACCAATCTTTTTCTGTTGTGCTTGTTTTCTCACGACCTCCGATTTTTCCTATTAAAAACTCCTGCCGTAGAAAAGGATAATTCATTAGTCCATAATATTTTAGTAAAAAAATCGGGATCTTCATCCAACTTTTGAATCATCTAATGGCAAAAGTCCAGCATTTTCCTTTTATGAGATTCGTTAAAACGGGTAAAATTTTATATGGTCCGTAGTTGTTATTTTTTAACGTACGTTGGATTTTGGAATAATTTTTACCTAATTGATCGACTGCATTTTTTATACTACATTCAGAATTTTCTAAAAAATAATACAATGTTTCAAAAAAAGTCTATTCGCGAATAAATATGGATGGGCTTACCTTCGAAATGACGCAGTAAATCTAGCGGTTCTTCCTGGTACGCTTGAACTACACGCTTTTTTCTACTAAAACTGGAGGTATTATTCACCTTTCGGTAAATATTTTTGAAGGTATTTTCTGAAGGTGTTGGACGATTTGGATACAACACCCTATATGCTCTTTTTTGCTGCACGTTTATTTTTGTTATTTTGTATATAACAAGTAAATATTTGAACTTTTCTTCCTCACTGTAAACCATTTTGATTATTTCATTAAAGAAATGTCACTTGTCAAACATAATAGTTGTCACTTTAATGATGCTAACTTTTCCATATTTACAGTAACTAGTTTAACTAAGATATTCGACGTTTAATAACCCAAAAACGGTATATGGTAGGGGTAATATATGGTATATTTTTGATATCAGGAACAAAGGCTCATTCCAAAAAATTTAATAATATACAGGGTATCCCATTTAAAAAAAGAATATTATTTTTTTGTATCCCCAAAAATCTGCACGCTACTGTACTTCTGATAGCATTTTAACAAAATTCAGTCATAACCACACAACTTTTTATTTGAAATTTATTTTTCAATAGGCAATAGTTACGATGATAATGGGTAGGTAATTTATAATGAATAACCCATAGTGTACATGTTACTTTAAAAGTCCGAAAATCGGTAAATCCTAGGATTGACCAGTTTGCTGTGGTAAACTATACGAAAAATATTGTTATTAATTTCATTTCGGAATTTTACCATGCCATTGTGATCAAGCAGCATGTTCTATCTTTTTTGTATGTCCGTTTTTTATGTCTAAGGAGGAAGATGCTGATTGGCCGCTATGACGTGTTCACCATTTAATAATAATAATAGTACATTTATTTTCCTTATAAATACATCAAATCAACAGATCAAATATATCGACCGATTAAATATATCAATATGTATCAAAACAAATTAAATTAAAACACCAAAGGAAAACCACTAGGTTGTGCTCCCGGTTTAATACACTGACGTAGCCTAATCAAAATATATTATAGGAATAATGCCTAACAAAATAACTAAATAACTAAACTAAACAAGTTGAGATAACATTAGAAACTGCTCATTTATTTCATTATTTTATTCTCAACTGAATTTCAATTCATTGCTAGTTATTGATTAATATACATATAGGTACATTGACATTTCATTTTTACAGTTATTTGTTTGATATTTAAAGGTATGGCATTATAAAGTTTAGAAATGTTGTAACTAAAGAATCGTTCATAAAGACTAGTTTTATGATAGGCAAGTGTTATGTAATTTCTATGTCTAATATTAATATTATGAATATCTGACCGAAAGCGAATTTTTTTATATAGATATGGTGGTGTCTTAGTGCAAATTAATTTGTGATATAAACATAGTCTGTAACTTTAGCCGATTGTTCATATTCAACCATTTTAAGTCCTTAAGTTTGTGTGATATGTGGTTTCTGCGACGTATTCTAAATATATATCTAAGACACGAATTTTGAGTTCTCTGTATTCTTTTTTTTAGTCAAAACATCGCGACAAGGATAATAAACGGGCGCACAATAGGAAAAATTTTACAATACAAGTGATTCACATAATAATGTTTTTATTTTCTCGAATAGATAATCCGGTGCGGATAAAGTAGTTTTAATGCCAAATAAGATTTTTGTGTGTATTTTGTAACTTGTGTGGTGTACCTTAATGTGTTATCAATATTTAAACCCAAATTAGAGGGAAGTATTTACAGTCGGTATGTTGTTGCCATTTACTTTTATAATAAAATGTTCCACGATAATATTCTTGTACATTTACCACATCAAACTGGTCAGTCGTAGGATTCACCGATTTTCGGACTTGTACATATTCGGACTTTTACATATTCATATAATTCAATAAACTGTAGCCAAAATTGTTTATTATCACTGAAATACAATTTGTCCAATGTTACATTGTATGTCGTCTATTAAAATATAATAATAACCTGGTTACCGCGTCACACACACGAAGAAGCATGTTCAGCCATGTCACAACTTTAGGGTATTTCCCCACAATTCTGCAACTCACGAACATTTGTATCGATTCCATTCGATCTTCGATTCACCCGTGGTATAGGTAAGATTTTTAAAGATGTAAGTATGACAGTGGTTCATTCATCGAAAAACAAACTACAACAACTTTTAGGCAATCCAAAAGACAAAATTGAAACAAACGAAAAGTCGGGGATTTACGAAATTAGCTGTAAGGACTGTAATCAAAAATATGTTGGACAGACTAGACGATCAATTCAAACTAGATTCAAAGAGCATATGACCCATCTCAAATATGGTAGAAGAGATAAGTCTAGTGTTGCCCAACATGCGTTTGAGAACAACCACAAAATAGATATTAGCAATTTAAGATTAATTAGGAATGTAACAAATACTAGACAGTTGGATTCATTTGAAAGCTTGGAAATCATAAAGTGTAAAATAGTATGAATAGTGACAGAGGGCTTATCCCAAATAGTCCGCTTTATTGGTTAGTGCGAACCGTGACAATAGTTTAGGTATAAATAGGGTAGATTGTTAGCATAAGTTTAGTTTTAATCATCTCCATATGATGCCAACTTGGTTGGCGAAACGCGCGTCGAGTGCAGTATATAGTGTTTTGGTGTTTCGTGGAAAACTACGTCAGTGTTATCGTCACATCAAAGGCTCCAACCCACTCGAGGAGCACGAACATATTCAGTTCAATAACAATTTATATCACCATTAAAACTGCAGATGTTTCCCTTCCGAGTCCTTTTGTCCGGAGCCAGCCAAAGATTGACGAGTCTGCCAATACACAAACCAAACCTCGTGCCACGAAACATGTTGCCAAGCATGGTCGCTAGTGAGTGGCCCCTTTTTATGGTACAATTGTTTCTAACAATAACAAAAAAAATATAATACAATGAGGTAAAAACAGAAATAATTCGAGGATAACATATAAATAAGAAATCAAGAGACAAGAAACGATTGTATTTGACTAAAATCAAAATTCCTGCTGATCAAATCAAATCAAATCAAATCATCAAATTAAGATATACGGTTTGTAATTACAGTGATTTTGTTGAAATTTGAAACACAAGCTTGACTGAGTGATTTAGCCTGAGATCAAAATTATGCTGATGTGTCAACATTTTCAATTTAGTTAATGTCAACTAAAAGTTTATGTAGAAAAAACCTAAAATATGATCCTTTTGTACGCCTATGACTTCAAGTTTGCAGGAATATCGAGTGTCCTCAGTGGCACGCGTTGTTCCTCTGAGGCTCATTGTGTGTTTATTATCGTTCTCGCGCCTCAAAACAGTCTTGATTGCATTCAATTTAGAACCCCTGCGGGTTTAACCATGTTACTTTTCATTTAACATTTCCTTTGGATTTTGATAGAAGTTTAGTCTCCTAATTTAATTTATCTGAAGCCGTCTGAGGTTTTTCAACAAAAGCAACAAAAAATAGGTCTTAGGTTAGTAGGTAGGCTATATTTAACATTACATTTAATAATTCAAGTTTTGATATAGTCAGAATGAGATTATATAAAATGGTAACAAAAAAATTCTTGATGCAACTTTATTGCATGTGAGCACTATGAAACTGTTATACAGACTATAATGATCTGCACAATGATAACAAAAAATGTAAACATGTTTAGTTTCGACTTACCAACTACTAAAAAAAAGGTAAAATGGAAAAAAGATTGTTCGTTAGGGCTCCTCTTCATACTGGTGGTAAAATGGATTGTAAAAGAAAAAATCGAAAAATGGACATACCATTAGAATAATAGTACAATGAACTTTAACTCGACAGTTGCTTATGCTGTTTGAAATATACGAAATTTGCCTTTGACCGTTAACAAAGTGAAAATTAATTATTTCATTGTATTAAAACTAAATAAAGTCTCATTTTCAGTGTAGACACATATATTTAAATCTTCAGCCAAGTCTAGTACAGTCTATTACAGTCGCGCACCAAGTTTTAGTACAAACTGCCACTACTAAAAACCCAACACTGACTCTCTCCTTTATGTACTTCATGTGCCTCTACTCTGAGTTCGAACGAAGCTGCTTCCCTGTAGTGTGGAAACATGAAAACACGGTATATGCCGTTTTCCTTTCTTATACCTTTTTTTGACCTTGAAATTTTGATTGATATATACTTTTTGAACCTCCTGAATCCGTTCTGACTATTTTCCGAATGTCTGTTGCTTCGTGTATGTGTGTGCGTGCGTGCGTGAGAGCGAGTGTGCGTGCGTGCATGCGAGTGTGCGAGTGTGCGTGTGCGCGCGTGCGTGTGTGTGTGTCTGTATCCGCGACAACTCAAAAAATACTAATGGGAGAATTCCCAAATTTGGCAAATAAGATTTTCAACAATATTTTAGGTGACACATTAAATTTGGTGAATGTGGTACCACCAGAAGAAACATAATGATATTTTAGATAAAGTAATTTAGATTTAAAAAATAAAGTAATGTCCAACATATAAAAGCATATTTTACAAAAGTTTTATAGTAGGTACCAGATGTGGTTATATAAGCAATGAACACAAATTTTACTGTTCAGTATTCCCTGTAGAGTTTCTAATAAAATATGTTTGAAACATTAAAAAGCAAATTATCTTCATATATTTAAAAAAAGAAATATCTGATGTGGCCAGAACATAACTTTCTTATACCAGTATATATCATCCTGATGTAAAAAAATCATTCTATTTAATTCTTCACTTACCTCAATTACAAAGTAAATTTTAATAGCGTACCTTGATATGTTTCATTAAAATTTTTAAATAATTAATTATCAGCGTCATTCAATAATAATTCATGTCATATATTTTAATAATTTCTTCTTATTGACATTGACATTTTTGTAACTGAATTAATTATTTGAAATGTCAAACTGCTAAATTTATCATATCCCCATTTTATTAGGTCAAATGTGAAAAAATTTTTAGTTTACATCAGCTTTATTTAAGTACTTAGTGAATATATTTCATTGGCTTGATATAGTACACCTTATTTATAATCTTTCATCAAGAATATATTTTTTTTGTAGTCAAATACAAAAATGTTTGGGTCCCGTGGATCTCCTTTCAGCTGGCCAACTTTGCTCATCACTGAATTTATCATTGTCTTTGGTCTTTAGTGTACCAAATTTGAAAGCTTTATCTCAAAAACTGTGGCTGCTATCGTGATACTACAGACATGCAGACAGACCTTTTTCGATAAAATTATGTTTTTTCATTATAATTCGTCGAGATTCGTCCAAAAATGCAATAAAAAGGTTTTAATTTTTTTCCCGGAAATTGTACCTTTCTTCCTTCTTTCATTCATTGTGTCTCTTCTGGTGGTACCACATTCACCAAATTTAATGTGTCACCTAAAATGTTGTTGATAATCTTAACTGCCAAATTTGGGAAGTCTCCCATTAGTATTTTTTGAGTTATCGCGGATACACACATACACACACACACACCTACACACACGCACCGAGAGACATCATTCGGAAAATAGTCAGAATGGACTCAGGAGGGTTTAAAACGTATAAATCAATCAAAATCTCGAGGTCGAAAAAAATCACGATTACTATACTTCCTTATATTAGGTATAAGAAAGTAAAAACGTAGCTTAAGAATACGGCAAAGATAAAATGTTAGGAAATTTTAAATATATTCGTCATTGTAAGTTTAATGCATTTCAGTATATTATGTACATCAATATAACATGATTACATGATTGAGCGTTATTTTTGCCTTAGGATAAAGAATGTGCTTTGGTTTTGGTTAGATGTGTTGTCAGTTTATTTAACCATGTCTTATTGCATTATGAAATAAAGCATAATATGGAATAGTGAAGTCTGATCCTAATATTCTCAAATTCATCCACTTCTATTTGAAGATTTTGTTGTTAAATCATTGAAGTAAATTTTAATCTACAATCTCAAGTATATGCCTAAGCATAAGCTAAATATTATTCCTGCTAGAAAAGAGTGATGCATTTGTTTAATTTATTTAAGTATAACTTTGGGCCAGACCTTATTTATAATGTCAATTTACAAGGCAGAAATATTGCCGCCAGTATCTTTCAATAAGTTTGCAAACGTAATATCATCTAGCACAAATGAAGTCGTAACATTAGTAAATATATTGTATATATAATATGAGAAAAAATATTAGTGGTCACAGTACACTACACCGCGGAACACCCTGTTATACTGCCAATATGTTGATAAGTTTATCTTTGTAAAACGAACTATTGCTTGTTTGCTAAGACCACAGAATCAGAGAGCAGAAGTTCCACCTTACGGAGTTATAAATAAGTAGTTTTTTAGTAGTACTGTGATGTAAAAGCAGTGGGCGCTACTATAGATTTGGCCGACATAGATTACCAGGTAAATAGTGTATGATACCTGTTATTATCGAGTTATATTGAAAATTCACATGTTCAACATCGCGTCGTTGTATCTCGGGGAATCTCGGTAATGCTCTCTGTGGCCGCTTGATCAGAAAAGGACTGGCCCATTAAATTACGAACGAAATCGAAATCTTATGCTCTAATTTTTATTAATATGGCGTTGATTCTATCAATTTTGAAAATTATTTGAATTAAAAATAGAACTTTTATTTGAATAAACTTCGTAGGTTTGGTAATGTGAAGTATGTGAATAAAAAAATATATATTTAATTTAATTTCGTAAGTTATTCTAAAATTCTGAAACGCACAATTAATTAATTGTAATTTTATTTTGTAACATTTTCCAAGCTAGGTCACACATTTATTGCCCTCTGATTCACTGTCTACCTATCTATTAGATGACAATAACCTACAACCGCGTCGCCACCTCCAATTGCTACCGTATATGTGACCGCCCCTAATAATAGCACACATTTAGACTGATTCTGTGGTAATAGTAAAATATACAATTAACTATTGAAGCTATTGAATGGCGGGTGACTTGTGCACTTATTTCTAAAATTTAAGTAACTTTTGCAAATTTGTTTAAAAAAAGAAGTTACTGTACTTCTGCCAGAGAAAAGATATGTGTGTTCAATGGATGTGGCAATAGTAGTAGACAAAATGCTGTTATAAACTTTTTTCTTTCCCCAAGGACGATATTCGCCGGGAAAAGTGGTTGAGAATTAGTGGAAATCCTAATATTTTACATTTAACTTATTGTCAACTCACTCATAAACGTGTATGTGAAAAGCACTTTTCTGAAAAATGTTTTTTGAATAAAGACAGAAAAAAATTAATAAGAAATGCGCTGCCTACAATATGTGCACAAGATATGGATACTGTTGATGTTATCGTAAGTTTAATATTTTTGTTAGTAAAACAATTATAGTACAGGGTGTCTCAATTTTAGTGTCATGTTAATATATACTTTTGCGTATTTTTCTGAGTAATATGAATCCGTAAATAATATTTATATGAAATCGGTTTGTATATACCGGATGGGCCGAAAAAAACCGTACTTTTTATTTTTCTTTGCTAAATTTTTGTTTCTCGGCCGATTTTAACAAACTTGGTGTCAATAGTTAACTGATTAAATAGGCTACAAGAACGAAATTTCAAGATGGCCGAAGCACGCCGAAGCGTCAAAATTCAAGTTGGCGGGCGTAATTTAATGTAGGCCTTCCATTGTACTCTTTCTTGTTAAATAAAATTTAAAAAAAATTACAGAAATAATGACAGATTTCGAAAGATTGACTTTCTACTACATTTTAACACTACGATGAGTTAAATCTGGTCATTGGTTTTGGAGATATAGCTAATTCAAAAATAGCCCACTTGCCATTTTCATTCAGAATTCATTAGTGCCTACCAAGTAATTACAGATTTCTGGTGAAATATTCTCTACCAACTCATTATGTTATTTACCTTGATAAGATTTTTTATAAATTATTTATCTATTCATATTGTTGATATTTAAGATGTGGTAGCATAGGCAATAGAAATACCTACTAGTAGAATGTGACTTTCGTATTTTGACATGTCGATAATTTGTCCACAGTTTCCTAGAGCCGATTATATTGCCTACCAAGTTCTTTGAAATCGGTTGAGAAATAAAGTTTTTTGAATTTGCTATATCTCCACAACCAACGAACCGATTTAAATCGTCGTAGTCTTAAAATGTTCGAATTTTGTCATTACTTTGGCCATTTTGACAACTTTTAATTTAAAAAAATGAACCCTAAACGAAACCTAAGGAATTCAAATACGTCTGCCATGTTGAATTTTGATGTTTCTTCCATTTTGAAATTATATCATTTATATGCCGTGTATATTAAAAAAAATCACTACAGTCTCAATTATCGATTTTAAGAAAAAATATGTTAGTACTAGTTATGAGACATTTGTGTGATAACACTCAGTCATTTTCACTTCTTAAAAGTATACAGGGTGGCCAAAATGGATTTTTAAATTTATAACTAATTGAACTGAATTTTTTCAATTTTTTTCAAATGGAACATCCTATATATTTTTGGACAATGTGATGTAGAATTGAAAAACGAACATTTGTTGTATGTACATCCCTATGGTTATTTGTAACCAAATGAGGTTTCTACTGTTCATAAAATTGCCGGAGTGATACTTCTAAAAGCATTTATTATCCTTTCCTTCAAATTTTGGATTATTGTTGGTGTGATGTTTTTATGGGAATCATGTAAAACGCTTATTATAATACCCTCTTTTGAATTATTTGAAAAAAAAAACCCTTAATTTTAATTTTTATTGCTGAATTTTGCAGTTATTGTTCAATAAATTGAAAATGGTCACGAATAGCCATAGGAAAGCACGTATAAAAAATGTTCGTTTTTCAATCCCACATCACATCGTCCAAAAATATACAGGGTGTTCCATTTGAAAAAAATTGAGAAAATTCAGTTCAAGTTGTAAATTTAAAAAATCCTTTTTGGCCACCCTGTATACTTTTAGGAAGTGAAAATGACTGAGTGTCATCATACAGATGTCTCATAACTGGTACTAACATATTTTTTCTTAAAATCGGTAGTTGTGACTGTAGTGATATTTTTAATATACACGTGTAAATGGTATAATTTCAACAAAAAAAATCATAAAAGTTTGTTTAGCATATTTTACCAGCTGATTTTGTGTGCAAAGGTTTATATCACAATGCTGACTTAATTTATTAAAATAATGGCACATACAATGTATTGGTGATTTTAGCAACATATTGGTATTGGTTCGTTGTGTAAAATGTGGGATTTTGTCGAGAATGCATTGTTGGAGTGAAAAAATTAATTTGTGAAAGAATTTGAGGAGATATACATGGCACTTCATTTAACGCCCTGTACATCTGAAACAGAACGAAATACGATGTATGTTTATTTGAAACTTTTTTCTTAAAATGGGGTCTTCTCTCGATTGTCGAAATCTTGGTACTTAAAAGAGGACACCCTGTATATTATTATGTGGATAGAGAATGAACACATACATTGCACCAAAACCCTAAGAAATATAAACATACAACTTTTCGGCAGTTGTTCTCAGTTAACAGAACAGTACGTTTCTTCGTCCACGACATCTTAATAACCGATACAACGCATTGCATCGGACGCTGCAAGTACACCAAGGACTTCCTGGTCGCGTTCACAGCTTCCGTCGCTTTAACTGCGTTTACCCACCATTTACCACGCCACCGGCCGCTATCGCCGCCCACCTAGGACACCGCGTAAATAAGCTAACCACTTGTATATCAACTTTTTAAGACATTGATGAACGGTTTCGAGGTTATAAGCGAATGACGAAATTTGTTTGCCTTCCATCCCCGAAGAACTCTTTAAAATAAAAAAAGTACCATGGGTCTTGTATTTCTCTGTTCTGTACACTTACATTTCCATCCCACCTTCTGGGATGCCGTGTAAATTTTTTTTAATTTTAAATAACTTAGGTATCACAATTTGAAGAAACTACTCGTATGATAACTATAGATGCGTAATGGCGGTCATGCTTTCCATAAAAGATATTAGAGACTTGGATATCACACCCTTCTTTCAAAAAAAAATGCATGAAAATTGTTATGAAGGTAAATTCATTAAACATAATAATATATTCTTCTAGGATTTAATGGACCTCCTTTAAGTATAAGTTTGAAATAAACTTAACACTTATTGAACAGTTCATAAGCAATATTCAGTAGCTATTTTAATGATTCAAATATGCTTGGTCTCTTGGTTTTCGAGTCCATCTACCGTTTAAACCCCCCAATCTCTTGTCAATCATTAGTAATTTTTGATCATTTGGAATTGCTAATCAATTTGAAAATATTTTTGTCAATTGAAGAATTTCGATACTTTGCACCATTTAGAAGTTATTTTGCATTTCATTCAAAAACATAAGTTAAAAAGTTCACACTAATAAGGTCCACTCGAAAAGAACCTGTGTCAGATAAAATTAATTATTTTCAGATAATTAAGTAATTTTATGCATATATATCTGATTTCATTAAAATACCTGAATACATCCTGAAACGATGTTCTTTATGTTCTCTACGGTCATTTTCAAACCAGTCATATTTAGATTCTGTTGTTTTTAAGATAGCTTTTTTCATTATTCCCTGTAGAAAGGATTCTTGTTTTTTTTTACCCTCAAAGATTTCTGCAAAAGTTAATAATTGAATTTTTATAACACTATACAATGTTTCTGATAGATAAACTACGTTGAAATCGTTTGTATATTCATGAGTAAAACCTAATCTATATCTGATTTCATTAAAATCCCTGGATACATCCTGAAGCGATTGTTTGCAATTTTCGCAATTATTTTTTTAATATATTTAAAGACTACGTAACCTGCAAACAAATGTAATAGAGCAATCTTCTAAAGATGGCTCCTTTTCTAAGGTGGTAAATTTTCATCAATTATTTCATCTTTAGTTTCCAGACATTTTCTCTGAGTCTTTAAGATATCGTCCACGGTTACAAGAATTGAAATATCATTTTCAGTTTGACAATTGCCTTTTGTAAAATAAGATGATATATTATTAATAATAATTAGATATCTTCAAGGCTATACCGGAATACAATAGCACTAGGGTACCTATCGAATCCTCCTCGTCTTCTTACTTCATTAAAACAGTTCTCCAGGGGACCTTGGTTCAATCTTGCAATTTATAAGTATTCAATACCTTATGAATTCACTTTTCATCTCAGGTAAAAGATTATTAAGTAATTTTATGCATGTCTTTGAACGAATTAAGCAAAATAACTTCTAAACGGAGCAAAATATCGAAAATCTTCAATTGACAAAAACGTTTCCAAATTGATTAGCCATTCTAAATGAAGATAAACTTAAAAAAATGTCAACGCCTTGTATCTCTGAACCGAACGAAACATGATGTATGTTTATTCAATTTTTTTTCTTAAAACGAGGTTCCGTCTTGATGGTTGAAGCCTTGGTACTTAAATGTGGGACACCCAGTATACCGGGTCTTAGGCTTTAACTTTCCCAACTATAGAGATCTTATCTTCGATGATGATTCTGAGTGAAGCAAACATTGTAATAGTTTTATAAAAATCATATAAAACACAAAAAGTTTGGATGTCAAATGTAACATATGGGAGAAAAACAAAATATGAATTTTTCAATTTCTTCCACATCTGAAAAACCAAATCAGATAATTAAGTTTTGTTGACACCATGGTCTTAGCAAAATTATCACACAACTTTTCTCTAATTTAACCGATGTTGTAACTCTCAAGGTAAGGGAGATTTCCATGTTGGGAAAGTTAAAGTCGAACGCACTGTGTGGTGCTTCAAAAAAAACGTACCAACCGTTTTAGATCAGGTACATAAAAAGTAAACGAATTTTGCTTAATATACATATGTCCTAATATGAACAGTTTTCGAGATGCTTGAGTGTTGAAATTGAACTTCTTTTAACGCATTTTTTATTACAAAATCAAAACTACAGCAGATGTCGAATTAAAATTAGATATGGATACGTTTTAGAGGTCGAAAAAATATGATTAAGATAGTCCTATTGTGATATCTCATAGAGAACGCCTCTTACACAACTGTCATTGAAAAGTTGTGCTTCTAATTTTTGTAAGGTTTTTTGGCGCCGCTGACGAAAAATATGAAGTATACCTTAATTTTACATAAAAAATATACTATTATTTAATGTTGCTAAAATACACTTTTTTCGAGTTATTTGAGATTAAAGATGGCAAGTCATACTCAATGAACAACAAACGATGAATGCATTTTTTTGATTTCCAATTAATTTGGTTTTACATTACATTAACAAAATTAATAACAGTCATGTAATCTTAACGCTACTAGTGATTATCTACGTTAGATGATTAAAATGTGTTAAAAAAAAATTAAATTTTAACACGCAGTATTTCAATAACTGTTCACATTAGGATGTATGTTTATTAAGCAAACTTTGCTTATTCTTTGAAGTACTACCTGCCTTAGAAACACGTACATATATACTCATACTCACACCCCAGCACACCTCCACACACACCCTGGGTAATAATGTTAACAATTGACAACTAATAAAATTGTATATAATGTAATATTAACCAAAACATATTTTTATTATTTCCCGTATTCTATCTTTATTCTTAGGTTGTCCATTTTATCATATGTATATTTTGCTGAAAATAAAAAGTTCATTGATCATTAAACTACATTTTATTTTTGTTTTAATTATTTCAGATTGTCGTGTAATAATTATAACATGATTATAAATTTTTTATTAATACGCTTAATTTAATCAAGCTAACATTTTATAAATATGTATTTGGCGTACTTAAATTGGCAATTAAATTTATATTAGTAAACTCTTTTTAGTCAAATATAATTTGTCAATCAATAATTTCGTATAACAAGAACAATAGTAATAATAATATTCAAATGCATTTGATTAATTCGTTTGAAAATTTAATAAACAGTTTATTTAAATTTTCGAAAGCCAACTCTGCAATAGCATTAGCAAAGTTAAAAGCTTGGATACTGTAAATCGAAGTTAACGGCGCGGCGACCATGAAAGTGACTGTCCGTCTTACATACACAGGAAATAACTTTTGATGTATTGCAATTGCTTCCACTCGATACCTCACTCGAAACTATATTCTCTTTAACTGATTCTGTGATTATATGCGATATTCTACATGCCAGCGACGTCTGTAGCCGTAATTTTTAATTAAAATAGTGTAACATAGGATGGAACTTCTGGTCTCTATTCTGTGCTAAGACTAATGTACGATACGGTAAATGAAAAAATTTGGTACTGGTTGCATATTGTGGAAAACATGGATTTTGTTTACTCTTCCTTTGTTACAATTTGAAAATAAAGATATTAAGCCATTAATAAAATAATCAAACAACTATGTACGCTTATATCTTGTGCCTAGAAAAAATATGTATTTTAGCAAATAAACGAAAAAAGAGACTATTCATGTCATAAGCATTTGTTTGCTTTTTCTGGATATGAACATTTAAAATATAAGGGCCCTCACTGTGCCAGTAAATATAGGGATGGCTTCAAGCTCTACTCTGACAGAATGCAGGGGATCTCCAAAATCCTGGCTTACGAGGCTTAAAATGCCATCCGCCCGTCGGCTATGACCCTGTGCCTAGGACCTAATTCATGTCCCACTTGATGTGTTCTGACGTTTATGGTTTAAATGTTTATTTGGAATTTGATTGCATTACCGGATGGTTTATGAAAGAGGAGCGTTGTTTATTGTGTAATTATATGAAGAATTCAATATTTTAGCTGAACATATTACTATGAGGCATTTAAATTATATTATTTCGCTTACGATAGATAAAACGAAGTAGTCAACTTGAATTTTAAGACTAGCTTTTGTATCAAATCATATCACCTGTAAGGGTACATTTACAACCAATTCGGTACAGGCACAATCTGCTGGTGGATTGTAAATTGGGTTTTAAGCATATCTGGTTGAATGTATTTGTTTACAATAAAATTTTAAGTCGGCACGACCTTGAACTGCACTTCAGGTTTGAATTGGATGCTTGCAAATCGCAAATATTCAATTCAATTGCGGCACGAATTTCAAATTGCGCATGCGTACTACGACAAAAATTTATTGTTTATATTTAAAGTCAGTTTGTGATTTGAAATTGGAAGATTAGATCTTTTAGTATTCGAAAATATGATGTTTTTAGAAGTTATGTTAAATAATTGTAATTATTTAATCAAACTGAATTTGCACACACGTAATATTAAAAAAATCTCAACAGATGGCAGCTTCTAACTCATTATAAATGACCTAAATTTTATCTCGGCACAATTCACAATCCGTTAGTAAATTGTGCCTGTAGCGAATTGGTTGTAAATGTACCTTAATTGACAATTTCGGTGAATTCAATCGCTTGCATGCAAACTTACTTTACAAAAGGAAGACATCGTCGGAGAGTCGGAGCATCGTGGAAGTTTTAAAGTTCCAGTTTGCATTTGTAACATGAGAAAGTTTTCCATTGTTGTTTCAGTTAAGAGCGTGCGTCTTTCTATGCAGATAGTCTTGTAACAACATCAACAGAAGTAATAATTAACTTCTAGAGGCAACACTCTGATGAATAAAGCGCAGTTTCACTTTATTGGGATTTCTACGTATCAAAGACAGGATTTTTTTGGTATACTAGCTTGCCGGATGTATTTATTAATTTTTGATATGCTGCTTGAACGTTATCTATGATTAAGAGAGTCTCTGAGACACACAAAGTGAAACGCTCTAGTTCCTTCATAGCTTACCAGAATGTTATACGTTTTTGTTCAACCCTGAAATCTTTATCGCGATTTGTATTTATGTCATTTACACTGCCACTAATTTTGCACTAGTAGGCGCTGTTTACATGCAATACAATATAAGGTGCTATCGCGTCTGTAGTAAGTTCTAAATAATTCCTTACTATACTTTTTAATTCATACACATATGGAGCACGACGGGACATCATCAACATACGACAATATGAGAGGCTACGTTTGACTAGAGCTTATATCCAGCGTACATCAACGTATATATAAAAACATGTACTCTGTCTATAGTCGGTGATTAGTCAATATCTGTAAAAGTATCATATATTTTAATGCGAACTGTGTTATGCTACCACAAGGTGTGAGAACTGTGTTCCGAAATTTTAAACAAATAGGACGTCTTGAGGGGCTGAAGAGAACATTTTTATGACTAGATATACTACCATTGAAACTGGTTATGCTAGACTATACAAGCCATGAGTCATTGCGTCAGACTTTCTAAATATGAATATCAACTCATTAACTCATTAATTTATTAAGATGTTAGTTGAAAAACTAATTGTGCTAAGGTATGTTACCCCAGGTCCACACTACCAATAACATTATTGCAGAAGGTCACATTTTTTGACGTTTCAAAAAAGTAACATTTTGACGTTTCAAAAAAGCCACATTGGTGGAATGTCACTAATATTTTTTTGGACCGATTTTGCTCATCAAAGAACGCAATCTCTTCCTTGACTTCTAGAATGTGTGTACCAAATTTGAAAGCTTTATCAAAAACTGTAGCTGTAGCAATTCGTCCAGAAATGCAATAAAAATTTTCAAAATTTTTTTCACGAATACATAACTTCCTCACTTTGAGAGGCGAGGAAGTAATAACATTACTGAGTCAGTCGTCCTGAACATAATGTGCATATTAACTTTTTATAATCCAAGTTTCAGCGTTTCGGCAAATATATATAAAGATATGTCAAACTTATCTGTGATAAGTTTTTTGTAAAAGTTAGAAAATAATAACTGGCAAAAAAAAATTTTAGTGTTATATTTTCATTTCTCCATGTTTTAATAGAACTCTTACCAAGAAAACGATACCTAATTTGTTTTAATTATATTAGACTTGCTTTATTTTATGTGCTTAAGATAAAAGCGAATTAAGGTAAAGACATAGATAATAGCATTGTTACAAATGTGTGTATTCTCAAATGTTTCATAGAAATTTCTTGAATGATTTGAACTTCCATCTATTAGTACTGGTGGACATTGTTGTGATGTTGCAGAATATATTTCAGAACGAAGTGTGGATGAAGCAAATATACTTTAAAAGGAACTAGGCATCCAGAAATGATACAATCATTAACTGATTCTCTAAAAGTTTCCGTGCATGCCTGGAATAGTATATCATTGATCCTGAATTGAGTCACATTGCATTCATGTTATGTAGGTAGTTTTCGAAGTTTATGTGCAATAACTTAAATGACGAATAGTCATCTTTAGATTTTAATTGTCATTCTTTCATTGTTGCAAATCTATATCAGTTTTGTCTGTAGGCTTTGCTCTTGTCTGGATCAGTTTCTACTTGTCGGTTTCTAAAGAAAATAAATCAATAGCATTTTCGTTAACAACAGAGTCGGTATTTGTATTATTGTTACAATGTTGTTCTTAATTTTCTTCATCATTCATGTCACTACAATGATTGTGAGAGAAAGTTATTTCTTTTTTAGTTTTCATCACACTCACAGATTAGCTAGAAATTGAAAAATCATTTTGAAAAAAAATCCCAAATGATGTAGGGGTTATTCACGGTAACAAGCGCATTTTAATAGTGGAAGGAAACAGATTTCTTTTCCGAAACGTTAGGGAATTATGTTATTATTTTTGTGGCTCATATTAATTGTAAAAAACACACTCTGACTGATATTTTGATTGAAAGTCACAAGCGCAGAGGTTTATTTTTCCAGTAACATACTGGGTAACTAACTATATTTGTTAGATAACGAAAAATTATTCATGTGGTAGTACGTCCCAGAAAAGAGAAAGGAAAACAAAATATAACGTTTTAACTTTTTTTTCTCAACATTTGTCTCAATTTAAACTAAATAAAATAACTTTATAGTGCATCAAAGTTAAACTGTGCTAAAAGTTTTGAACATGAAAACACAATAATTATTGTAAATGTTTCGTCCGCGACTGGTATATTTTCTTCCAGTTTTTAACCCCTTTCGTCACAAAATGATTGGGAAATGTCTCCGTATCGAATTATTACTTACCATAGTATTTTTACATGCATTTTCTTTAGTTTGTATGATAATTATTTTCACTGACGCTGAACTAAATCGTTTTTGGTTCATTTTTACTTTTTTATACTTATAAGGAAGTATAGATCTTGATTGATTTACCTGTTTTGAACCCTCCTGAATCCATTCTGACTATTTTCCGAATGATGTCTGTCGGTGCGTGTGTGTGTATGTGTGTATCCGCGATAACTCAAAAATACTAATGGGAGACTTCCCAAATTTGGCAGTTAAAATTGTCAACAACATTTTAGGTGACACATTAAATTTGGTGAATGTGGTACCACCAGAAGAGACAATGATTGAAAGGAGAAAAAAGGTACAATTTCGGAAAAAAATTAAAATTTTTTATTGTATTTCTGGACGAATCTAGACGAATTATAATGAAAAAACATAACTTTATGGAAAAAAATCTGTCTGCATGTGTGTAGTATCCCGATAGCAACCACAGTTTTTGAGATAAAGCTTTCAAATTTGGTACACTTGTTTTAAAGCCCAAAGACAATGAAAAATTCGGTGATGAGCAAAATTGGCCAGCTTGATGAAAGATCATAAATCATGTCTACTATATCAAGCGAATAAAATATATTTTCCAAGTACTTAAATAAAGATGATGTAAACTGAAATTTTGTATGCATTTGAACTCATAAAATGGGGTTAGGATAAATCTGGCAGTTTGACATTTGAAATATCTAACTTAGTTACAAAAATGTCAATGTCAATAAGAAGAAATTATTAAAATATATGACATGAATTATTGACAGTATCGAAGGATGCTGAAAATTAATTGTTAAAAATTTTTTATGAAACATTTCAAGATACGTTTTTAAAATGTAATTGAGGTAAGTGAAGAATTAAACAGAATGATTTTTTAAATCAGAATGATATACTGGCATAAGAAAGTTATGTGCTGGCTACATCAGATATTTTAAAATTTAAGACAAAACTGATGACAGATGTCAAAACCAGAAAACACGTCAATGTACAAAAAACAAATTACTACAAAATAATCTCAGTAAGATAATATGATTAGATTATTCTCATTATAATAACAATATAATTGGAAAAATTAAACACAATCAAAAATACTGCTAAATGATTGGAAAATAAAAGCTTTAAAAAATAATCACGGAAATATACTTAATGTATGTAGTAAACACGATTTAAATAAATATCCGCGGTCTCATAATCTTCTATAATTGGTTAATACGTAGCAAATAAAAATTCCCACAATATGTCAGCCTACATGTAGGGGACATTTAATTTGTATTGTATCAGAGATCCAGATTATACTAAGAAATTCGTAGGCTAAGACTAAAAATAAGGCAACACATTGATGTTTCAATGATTAATGTAAAAGCGGAGTATGTTACTGAAACTTAAGTTTCAGTTAGACAAAACTGTTACTGAACGAAGGGGCAGTTAACTGACCTCATTAGAATAATGAAAAGGGTTTTTTTTATTCATATCTGCAAAGTAAATTTTTACATTTATTAATTGACTATGTTTTTTAAAGTGAATATTACTATTTTTCCGCCAAAAAAGCACTTTTATTATTTTACCCATTTGTAAGATTTTAATGCTTACAAACTTGACATATGGTAACAATAAGTAAAGCTCGAGCTTAAGATATGTGAAAGCTTTGCTATGTTGAGAAAGGGAGAGTTGAGTGGCAGGAATCGCGCTGTTCTGTACTAATCTGTGTCTGAATACAGCAGGAATCATGTCCAGCGGCTTGGAAAATAACACGACAGAGACATGTTGGGGTGTGTGGATATATCTTGCACTCACGTTATGTGCTTAAACAATACAAAAAATATCAGTCAACGTGTTTGCATCAAAAACAGTATATGTATAGTAATTAGATATCAATTTTTTTTAATTTATTGTTTTGCGAGCGTAAAGATGATTAAAAAAACAAAAGATTATTAGCTACATTCGAGAGAAGAGTAATTTGAATTAGTTTGAATGTTTATCCAGTCTGCTACTTGAAATTGAAATATTTGACAAATATAAATAGGTTCACATTAATTGCAATTTGCAAAACCCTTTGAAGGTTATCAAATAACTGATAACTGTATGTAAAATATGTATATAGTTTTAAATTCTTACAACAGTAAAATATGCCAGATTATTAATTTAAAAAATAAGTGTTGGGTTGAGCAGTTCTTTTAATGAATTGGCGGCTCGGTGGAGTAGTTGTGACTAGATAATCTCTCCATCGTCCTGTGGGTTCGAATTCCGCCACTGATTCTGGCAATGTCGGTGGGAATATTTGTGTGTCCGCGTTTTTCCATGAGTGTAACCTTCGCCTGTGAAGCTTTGGCTTTGGATTCGGGGGTTGTCTACTTTTTGTGGTGTTTATCTTATGTTATGTTATCAAGTTCAATATATTCCAATAATTTAATTTAATTGTATTTTCTTTTTTTTTTTTTAGCTGTAATTTTGTTTGTATTTATCGCACATTTTAACACGACATATGAATAAATTCCTTATTAATAGTACTAATAAATGGTATCACGGTACCAATATGGTTCCATCTGAAAAATTTGAGTTTTGCCCCACAAACCATTTTGATGAACTTTATTTGCACATAAATCACGTAATTTAGTATTTTTGACGGGTTTTCTATTTTTTCTAGCATTACACGGGTCATTTAGAAATCGAAAGTTAGTGTCACTTCCGGCGAAACCGGAAGTGAAAAAAAAATTATTTGTGTATCAAAAAGTGCCGCTTGTTATGTGTATAGGATATCCCAAAATTCAATCAATTATCTTCAAAACTAAAGGAGAAAAGGAGGGTGTACCTGTTACACCCGGTCCACCTTATTATCACTATGAAACGATCACTTGTAACATGGATTTCTTATTTAACCTATGCTTGTAATAAGATAAATCTACGATTGGTATCAGATACTCACTTAGATTATCACCTTATAACTGTTTATTTGTGGAAGAGCTCTAAAGGACTACATAATATATTTTCTTAAAACTTGAAATTTCAACTTTTTTCTTGAAATTCAACTGTTTTCTTGGAATTTCAACTTTTTTTCTTGCAATATCAACTTTTAATACACGTATTTTAAGTTGAAAAATCAAGAAAAACGTTGAAATTTCAAGTTCATAAAAAATGTTATGTGGCCTTTTAGAGCTTTCGTGGCAAAACTTTAAATTTCAACTTTTTTTCTTGTAATTTCAACTTTTTTCTTGAAATTTCAACGTTTATTACAGGCTTAAGTTGAAATTTTAAGAAAAAAGTTGAAATTTCAAGTAAATATTTATATGGTCCTCAGAGCTTTCGTATATTTGCATCAGCAAAAAACTGGTGTTTTAATTTTATTAAAATGTGTTCGCAAAACGCATGGATTAATATTCTAAAGCCAGCTGCAAATTGAACTTTGTAATTATTAATTATAAGTTTTATGAGTGTTACCACAATAATTACATTTAGATGTAAATCACGTACGTCGTAGATACCATGGTATGCTATGCACCCTTCAACATAAACACCGAAGTTTGCACCCCGCTATCAAGAGAACTGTAATTAAGGGCACTCAAAGCACCCTTACCCGTGCTCCAGTCAGTGTCCCACACAGGATTAAAAACTACCCTTCGACATGCCGACCCACGAAACTTAGGAATGTGCTTTTTTATGTAATAAGTTGATAAATGGCATTCTTTAAAATAAATTAATTATCATGTTCACCTCAAAGTAAAACTAATGTGTCAAAATAACAGATATACTGTACAGAATGTTTCTCTGGTAGGGATAAAAAAATATGACAACAAATGTACTATATCCAATTTTATTATTTTAATATTATTTTATTTCTGAAATTCCTACAAAATTTTATGAAAGCATTGGTATAATATTAGAGACCTATATTCTGATAATATGTAAGTGATAATTCATAAGCTACTTAGTAATAATTGTATTTTAAAAACAAAAAAAAAAAAACTGCTTGTTTTGAAATTAACTAAGACACATTATATTTTGATATCTCGTGGATTGCATTATAGAGATAATAGCCTTACATTAACATGGTATTTATATTTCACGGGGACAGGCCAGGTGTTATAGAGAAACCAATTTTTGATTAGTCGACGTTTCAATTTATAATTTAATAATCCTCAGTACTGCACAAGAGATTTTAAGATTAATCTGATGAACATAGATGATACACATACTCAACAATTCTTGCCATTATTAGATAGTTATAATTTATCTCAAATTATTAATGCGCCTACACGTCATTGTAATAATAGTTCAACTTTGCTGGATATAATATTATGCTCAAACAGTGAACTCGTTACAAGTTCTAACCACTCTCTAATAAAATGCACTTTAATATTAAAAATTGCCAAGGTACAGCCAATATTTTATAGCTACAGAGATTTTAGTAAATTTTCTCATGAACATTTTTATGCTGATTTATTAAGTTTGCCTTTTGAAAACATATTTTATGTAAATGATATAAATATTAAAATATATGTTTTTAATCAGTTAATCACAGATACTTTCGACGTACATGCAGCGATTTGGACAATAAGAAGAAAGCACCTTGGATGACCGATAATTTAAAATTACTTATAAGTTTACGTGAGAAGGCTCTGCAAAAACATAAAAGGACACTAAGTACTGGAGATTAGAATGAATATAAACAATTAAGACATTTTGTTAATATTTGTATTGAAAACAAAAATGCTTTTTTAGTATTTACCTTTACCAGGAATGATCGAAAAGATAACTGGAAAGCCTTAAAGAAATTAGATATTCATTCAAAACCCCAACTTCAAATACCTGAAAATTTATGCGATGTAAATAAAATACAAAAATACTTCTCGAACATTACACAAACTAATAATGTACCAAGTGCAGATCTTTTAAATAATTACCACAATGATAAAAAAAATAACATTACAGAGTTTGAATTTCAACCTATTAGTGAGGAGGAGTTATATAAGTGTATATTATCAATAAAATCGAAAGCCACTGGTCATGATGGTATAAATATTATTATGCTGCTTCATGGTTTCCCTTTTATCACCACAGATTTAACACATATTATCAATTTTTGCTTAGAAAATAATATTTTTTCTGAAGCTTGCAAAATAGCTCACATTATACCCATACCTAAAACAAGTAATAGTGCACATTATAAGGACTTAAAACCTATTAGTATATTACCTACTCTGTCGAAAATTTAGAAAAATTTTAAAATATGCAAATCAGGGAACATGTTAATAAATACAAATTATTACCTGTTGTACAGTCTGGGTGTAGGCCTAATTATAGTTGTACTACAGCTTTATTAAAAGTTATAGATATATTTTCAGCAACAGATAATAATAATGTAACAGTATTGGTTTTGTTGGACTACTCCAAGGCCTTCGATTGCCTAAATCATGATTTATTTATAGCCATCTTAAATTATAATGGATTTAAAAATAACTCTATAAATTTAATAAAAAATTATCTTAATGGCAGGAAACAAATTATTAAACTTAAAGATAAATTTTCTGATTCAAAAAATATTTCTTGTAGTGTCCCACAAGGATCAATTTTGGGACCATTATTTTTTACCTTGTACACAAGTCAACTAATATCTTGCATTAAATATTGCTCATCTCATCTTTATGCTGATGATACACAATTGTATTTGTCATTTAAAGCAGAGGAAATTAACTTGGCCAATGACAATATTAATCGTGACCTTGACACATTATTGAAATCTTCAGAGTCTTATTGTTTGACCGTAAATCCAGAAAAGTCTAAAGTTATTGTTTTTGGCAGAAATGCTTCAAAATTAAAATATGAACTATTAAACATAAAAATAATAACGTTAAACCAGATGCTGTGAATTCAACAAAAAACCTTGGAATATGCGCTTTAGTAGACATATCGTTTCGTCTATACAGAAAGCTTTTTTAAATTTAAAATTACTATATAGTCATCGTTCAGTACTTAATCGTAAACGTAAACAGCATTTATGTGATTCTCTTGTACTATCACATTTTAATTATGGAGATGTTTTGTATGGTCCTTGTCTGACAAAATATTATGCTAGCCGAGTGCAAATAATGCATAACTCATGCATAATATTCTTTTGTGAAACAGGAAACATCAGTCTGGTATATCAAAAAATATTCGTAACGGCGTACCTTGCAATCATTGGTTTTGTACAATAAAATTATGAATTACAAGTGCACCTTATTTGTATCAAAAAATTAGTTTTGGCACCGATGTACATAATATCAACATAAGATTTAAAAATATGCTCACTACCCCTAAACACTCCACTGCAATTTTTCAAAGATCCTTTAGCTATAATGTATCCAAGTTATACAACAAGGTACCTCCTAATTTCAAAAATTATTCGATTTCTAAGTCTAGTTTAAAGTAAGTATAAAAAAATTACTATTAGATACAACTAACAATATTTTCAAGTGATATTCAACTCTCATCACATTATTATATATTATTATTATTATTGTTATTGTTGTTCCTTTGTATACTTTTTTTCAATTTTCCTCAATTGTTTGTTTGCATTTAATTACTTTTCCTTTCTCCTCGTAATTGGATTTTCTTCCTAATTATTTGTAATTATTTTTCTTATTTATTAATTAATTTTGTATAATTCTTACTACATTAAATTTGTGGATAGTTAATTTAATAAATTTAATCTTATTTAAGAATTCAAGTGATGTAATTGTGGTATCACCATTATAATTTTTTTTGTATTATTTTCTTTGTGGTCAAGAATTTCCTTTTTTTTTTTTTGTTTTGTATGCTTATGCTAGTTACGGTTAAGTGGAAGAGCAAAAGGTTAGTTTGGAACTATTTTGAACTTCGGTGTTTGTAAACTTGTTTGCAATAACGACATTTATGATTATAATTATTAATATTATATCATTATAATGCAAAAACATTCATAAAAAATTGAAAAACTGAAAAAAACTATTTTTCTTACGAACAATTTTGAAATATTTTAACACTGATTACTAACGGTCTGTCGTCTGTGCAGCTGCTCCGAAACGTCCGCGTCCTCAGAACATTCTTGTATTATATGGGCCCAGCCCCTCTCTAAACTCCCCGAGGGGAATCGAGACCTACTCTAATTGCCGTTGCCAAATACCATTCTTAAGATTCCTAAGATCATCTTAGAAAATATTGAATTTTTTTACCGAAACATGCATAACAACTTTATTTATGTAATTTATTAATGTAAATCTTGAATTGTAAATTGTTTGCACTTTTTAAACATTATTCATTATAATATTTTAAATAAATAATACTTAATTGACTAAAAAGAAAACTCATTTTAAATAACTTTGAAGAAATAATAGTTTCAGGAAAGTACTCGTAGCTTATTTCATGCACTGAAATCTGGACATGTGAACATGTATTTTTACTACTTTCCGTACCTTGAATGATTCAAAAGTTGTCCATTATTACTTCCTCACCCCTCAAAGTGAGGAAGGTATGTATTCGTGAAAAAAATTTTGAACATCTTTATTGCATTTCTGGACGAATCTCAACGAATTATGACGATACACAAAATTTCAGACAAAAAATTTTTTCTGTCTGTATGTCTGCGATAGCAGCTACAGTTTCTGAGATAAAGCTTTTAAATTTGGTACACATTCTAGAGGTCAAGGAAGAGATTGAGTTCATTGATGAGCAAAATCGGTTCTTAAAATTTGAAATGCAAAAAAAAAAATATTAGTGACATTTTTTGAAACGTCAATTTGAAATGTCAAATTTTTTTGACATTTCAAGTTTTAAAATATTAGTGGCATTCCACCAATGTGACTTTTTGAAACGTTAAAAATTACTTTGTCAAAAAAAAAATATTAGTGATATTCCACCAATGTGACTTTTTTGAAACGTCAAAAATTACTTTTATTACGGACTCCACCACACATCGAGTTTTTGAAACGTCAAAATATGACTTTTTAGAAACGTCAAAAAATGTGACTTTTTTGAAACGTCATAAATTACTTTTATTATAAACTCCACCACACGTTGAGTTTTACTACGGTGAGGAAGTTCTGATCGCCAAATAATTGGCAGCGGTTTTCAATATAACTTTAAAATTAACAACTTTTTGAATTATAAATTTCAATAAATAATATAAAATTTATAACACATATTGGAAAATTGATCGTAAGAAAAATAGTCTTTTTAGTTTTTCAATTTTTTTATGAATGTTTTTGTATTATAATGATATATTTTTTTAAACTATCTTAAAGTAGACAATTTGAAAAAAATTAGCTCTGACACGATTGTTTAAACAAATTTTTTCCGCACACAATTTCCATTTGAAAATTATGTCTTTTTTTCGATATAATTCAAATATCTCGTAAACCACTTAATATTTTTATCCAAAAAAAATTATAGCTTATTTGGGACATAAAATGGTACACTTTAACCAAATTTCATGAAAATTAAATTATTTATGTGGGAGATAAAAATAAAAAAACAAAAAAATGGTTTTTTGCATTTTTCTTGAAAATTTTGAGGTTATGTTGAAAAATGGTCAGTAAAAAAAGTTGTAGATTTTTTTATTGTGTATAACTTTTATATTTAACTTTTTGCGATAGGAAGTCTAGTTTCGCCGGAAAACTTGAAAAAACATCATTTTCCACCCCATTTCAGCCACGCAAATCGGGTCGACCTTAAAATATTTTTCCTTTTGCTTTTTATCATTTTCACCGCAGCTTCCACCCATTTCCGTGCTGTACGGAATTTGTTTGGAATTTCGGAGTATGTCAGACGGATTGGCCCTGGTCTATAATGCCAAGTTTACTTTGTCCACTATTTGCAAAGATTGAGAAAAGGATAAACTACTTTGGAATTTCTCGATAGCATCTGTTAATATGTACTACAATTTTTATTTGTTTATTTTGTTTAACATGTGCGTTGTTAAATTGCTGCTGACTGAAGTTAAGCAGCACTGATCGAGTCCGGCAATTGGATGGATGAACGATAGCTCGTCTAACAGTCGGTAGGCAGACAATCCCGGGAAGGCCGCTAACCTGTTGCAGGCGGAGAGGCGAGCCCGGGTGGAGGGTCAAAGAGGTTTGCCACTCTGCTAGTGGTGCAGGCGGGCAGGCCCAGGCGGTGGGTTAGTTGACAGTCGAAGACTGTGGTTCGGAGTCCACGCTAAACTGTAGGTCCCTAGGTAAAAAGGGCCCTACTACTTAGTACTTAATATTTACAACTTAAAAACAGGGTAGATAATTATATACAATAAGTCAAGAATGCTGTTTTGCTGAGTTGACGGGAAAATAAATCAATGCAAAAACCCGCTTAAGGCAATTTTGAAACACGGCCAATTTATAAGTTTAGAAACAGGTGTAATACAATTTAATAAAATTACATAAATGACAACGAATTTAAAGCGGAAACAAAAACATACAGAATTAAGGACACGTGCAAAAGAATTTGCCTAAATTAATATGTTTTTCTAAGATTTTCTACAGAAAAAATTTTAAAGTATGTATATTTCCGATTTCACACAGAGTTGGTTTGTTTTTGATTTTTTAATACTTCTAAACACTATTCACTTAAACTTTGCAGTGTTAGCCAGGATAGGTAACAAAATGCGCCTGATAGTACAGACGGCAGGCAGAATTACACAAGTGCAGAGTTCCTATAACGGTTCATTTTCATTGTTTATTTTATTTAATAAACATCGGTTGTAGTTGGACATTTTGCTCAGTAAGTCCAACCCACCGCTGCAAAGTTTAAGTGAATAGAGTATTATAAATAGTAGTTTTCTAACAAAATATCTGCCGATTACTGTTTTTATGGCCCCTTACTTTATAGATCAAAATGATAGAAATGATTAGATACTTTTAAAAATGTGTTTGTTCTGATTAAAAATGTGGTGAGTTAATTAATATTACAGACAACTGCAATTAAGTTAGAAAAGCTGTACATATGTTTTGATGGTAGTGGACGAGTGTTTAACAAATATTTAGATAGCAAAGGTTTTGTAAGTTAAATAAATGTCAAGAGTCTAGATAAAAAGGTTTTTTAATTATCTCACCAAACAAAAATTAATGCATTAAAGATTTTTATACTAGAATTTTAATAATAGTAATAATAATAATACATCACAATACGGAACAACCTTAACATTTTCAGCATAAGTTGGGATAAATATGTAGAATATAGGTAAATGATAATTAAAAATACGAACAATTAGAAACATTTATCCTTTATACCATTTGTAATCGTTTTTATCGTGAAAAAACTCTTAATTATTTTACCAATTTTTTAAATTTTTTATGCAAATATAGACCGTTAACAGTGTTAAAAATCTACCAATAATTTTGTAATTTGGGACAAGACTGAATTGGTCGTTTGTATGAGATCATAATGGAAAATGGAAATTTATTTTTATTTGTCCAGTGATTACTATTGATAAATATGATAATATTGATAATGTAAATATTGTCTGAACATTACTTGTGGCATTCTCTAAATTTTCCTTTTTCGTCCTTGGGGCTTACTACCACATGAATAATTCTTGGTTACCAAAAAAAAAAACACTTGGTGACCATAATACAATAAATTAGAGAGGATATTGCACAGATTCGTCGCCATCTTTGTTTTTCGTTACTTCACGCGGTTAGTAAACGTCAGGTCATAGTTGTTTTAACCTCCTAGAAATTGTGTTTTTTCCGTTTTCTGAGTGTTTTTTTTTTACTGTTTTTTTTTATAATAATGTGGTGTTCAGTATATGTGTATAAGAATAAGGATGCACCTATTAGGAATCGACTGTTGCTTCACTGAGCAGAAAAATAAAATTGAAGAAGATTCTATGGTAAAATTTATTTATCCCACTTTCAAAATACTTGTTTACTCAAGAATATGACAAAATATATTTACTTATAAAAATGTTAACTGCTTTAATTTAATTTTAATGTTCTCAAATAAACCATTGTAAACAAAATTAAGTTTTTACAATTATTAGACATATCCATAGACATAATTTTTTGATGCTAAATATACAAAAGTGCTTACTAAGTCAAAAAAATTACACAGTAAGGTAGTGTGTTCACAATGAAATTAATAAATTCAATATAATCAGAGTAACGTCAATTTTCGAATTTGAATTGGCCATTCTGAGCATACGGCAAGTTAATGTCCCTTCCGGTTGTTCCACAAGTGACATCAGCTTTATTACTTTAATTGTATCACCATGTATTTTTATATGGATATGTATAGACTATAAAAAACGTTTCCAAAGATGTAGTAAACGGGTTTTTATTATGAATACTTTTTTATTATTTACAAAAAAAATAAAATGATATAAACTTGCTGCACTAAGATTCTAAAAATGTTTCAAAGTTATTACATGTTCAATGTGTTGCCAGTTTATTTCAATGCATTTTTTTGAAATCGAATAATTATTTCTTGTTGCACATTGTGAATCATTTCTGGTGAGATTAGTCGGATTTCCTGGCTTATTCTTTCTTTTAAGTCATTAAGATTGTTAGATCGCTTCACATAGAGTTTGGATTTTAAATAACCCCATAAGAAAAAGTCTAAAGGGATTATATCAGGTGACCTCGGCGACCACTCAATAGGTCCCCTTCTACCAATCCATCTATTGAGGATCTAGAAATTGACGAGCATCTAGAAATTGATGAACAGCGATTACATAGTGTGGACGTGTCTCGTATTGTTGAAACCAAATCATATAATTTGGTAAGTCAGGCTCGTGTGGGTTGGGAAACAGAACAGCTAAAGCAGGAATAAGTTCCAATTGAAAAAATTGTAAATAGCGTTCTCCGTTTAGTGTTCCTTCTAAAAAATAGGGTTCAATAATTCGATTGTCGACAATTTCTGTCCATACATTAATTATTCTCTGAGGATATTGTATGTGGACCTCTTGCATCCAATGCAGATTCTCTGTCATCCAGTATCTGCAATTTTGTCTATTAACGTGACCACTTAAACAGAAAGTAGCCTCATCAGAAAAATATTGTGTTATATTAAATTAAAATTTTGATTGTGCATTCCATTTATTTATTTGCAGAATTGGTTCTTCGACCAAAGTCGTCTTTTGACAATTCATACACGAATTGTAGTTTATAGAGATAACATTTAGTTGCTCGAAGAATTTTTGATACTGATCCTGTTGCCAGATAATAGTTTTCCGTGACATGGGGATTCTCTTGAACGTGTATAACTGGATATTTAACATCTTCAAGTAGCTTTTTTTTGGTCGCCCTTTGGATAAATCTCTAACGTGGTCAAACTCTATAAATTTCTTTTCAATTTTACTCACACATGATTGACTAATCGGTGGATGGTCAGGATGATTTTCATTAAATAAGATACATACCTGCTCCTGAGTACGAACTCTATCACCAAAACCAATCATCACAAGCACCTGAATTCACTCTGTATTCGTTAAATTCATTTGTGTGGTAAATAACTGACACATGAAATTATAGACACCTGATTTGACACCATACTTTTATAAAATTGTGATACTTTCGTTTACGATCCTGTATGCCTTTAACACAAGTATTGAAGCAGAATTTGTACAGAACCCTAATTACCAGTTAATAGGTTCGACTTTGGAACAATACGAATATCAGAATGGTTCAATAATGAAAAATTTTACAGGCAAATATTTTGGTTAGTGTTTGTGTAAATTCCCTATTCATTTAGTAGTCTAGTAACAAATAATTCAACCTTGCTTTACGTTCCTTTTCGTGCAATGAAAAGTTATATTCAATAAATATTTCTTAAGATTTTGTCATTTCTATGTGACGCAACATTACATTAACTCAAAACTAACATAATATATCAAAAAGTGAAACTTTAGTAGGGATAGCTATTTCATTCAGAGAATGCCTGGCCTCATGTTTGGAATCCTGTGCTCTTGTATAACATCCAGGCTATCAATCTACTATTATCCCGGGCTATTGCTCAGAATAATTGAATGTCAGTGGACTTGAAACAAAGACATTACTCCCGGCCTTTGCACTCCCTTCACCGAGTGACACGTGACCTACTGGATTATGTTTGATCCCTTTCGTTGAGATAAATATCAAATAACATATTAGAAGTTTCTTTTTGGTGAAATTTGACTGTGATTGTTATAAATTTGAGGATATACATATAAATACGTTATACTCTAAATATTACTGTTTAAATGTACAGGGTGATACACTTAAGGTGGACACTGGATATTCCGACTTTATTAATAAGATAAACCAACACTTTAAAAACTAACAACATGCAATTTTCGCCGTAAATTCCGATTCGCTGAGAAAACTTTGCCAGATGTTAAATATACGAGGTGTGGTCAAAAATCATTTTTTCGAAAATATGACACCCTGTATATTCTGCATGTATACATCCAGTAGTTGTTATATGAAACATAAGCATTTTTAGATTCGACTTCCGATTTAACTGGAAACGGCATCGATTTTTTAAATTTTTTGACAACCTGTATATTTCTACATAATTGTATCGTTCACGCAACTTTTATTATATTAGTATAGAAGATGCTTATGGAAGTATTTCAACTTAAGAAGTCAAAATTTTAACATACTAAGTCGAAATTTGAACTTAACAAGTGAAATTTCAATTAAACTAAAATTTTAGGTCATGTTCATTATGAATCATATGATAAATGGATTTAATAGTACGAAAGCTGATGAACGTTTTGTTCAAAGTATTTTAGCAGTTAAAATTTTGTAGGATAGTATATTTTTCATACCTGAAAATAATATCAACAACTTGGCTGGACAAATTCCGTCAGGAGCCACCCTATAATTTTCAAAGTTGCAATAAAAACAAGATGAATAAAAAATAACTTCTACCGCTTGAAATTTTAGTATCTTCTATTTTATAATTTTTTAAGCAAAAAAAAATTGACGAAGTGGGGCCAAATGCAGGTAAAAGTGGCAAAAAATTCTGAAATTTGGCAAATGACCTACAAATAGGCTCAGGTTTATGGAAAAAATTATTTAAAAAAATCAAATATTAAAAAGGGGTATTTGTAAGGGGTGAAAAAAATTATATCAACAGAAAATTAGAAAACTTTGCAACCATATTAATTCTGTAAAGCTAATCATGAGAAAAATATTCTAAACTTATAAAGAGGTCGTTTGTAAGGGTAGAAAAAATTATTGAAAAATCCTGAAAATCTATGATTTATTTTTATATTATTTTTTACGAAAAAAATATTAAAATAATTCTAAATTAAAAAAATAAATATTTTATAGATAGTATACAATGATAGTTTAATTATGAAAGAAGTTGTCAGTTTTCTTAATAAAAAATTAAACATTATTGTTTAGTCGGAATCAGAACTGGAATTGCTGAATTCGTAACCAGAAGAATCTGATATGGAATCACCCATCTCGTGTCTCGAAGATTTATTAACTTCTGGAGGCAATAGCATATTTAACACCTGTTTATTCAGTGCCTTTTTGTTCGTGTGTGCTTCTTCAGCACATCTTCATTTGTTTTTTCTCGAGAAACTTTTCTTGAAAAAATGTTCTCGATATCTCTTGAAAACCTTATTACTAGCCTCTTGAGCTTCTTCGCTTAGTTTCCCAATGGTAGTAGTAAAGCACTAGCAATTACATCCGGTCCATGAATTAGAATTTAGTGAATGGTTGGTGACATTGGATACCATGGGTATTTGTCCACAAATATTTTTGCAGTATTCACTGCACATGTTCTGAATTTTTCATTATCTATAACGTGTCCACTGGCAATTGTTTGTAATATTATTTTAAACCTTTTTATTAGTTCGACGCTAATTCCTGTAATTTCTGTTGATTTATCAGGATTGTGAAAAAAACGTCTGGCGGTGTTTCCATTGTTACTATTTCTAAATTCTCGTTTAGGCTTATTTATGATCAAGCCCATCTCGTTTTTAAATGCTGTTTGTATCCTTTTCTTATTCTCCGAAACCATTCTTTTATTTTCCTTTCCACGAGCCATGTTTCCAAAGTTAATTTATAAGAAAGATATAAAATGCATTCTAAGAACCTTATTCACGCATGTAGTACAGATAAACCAAATTCCAAATGTTTTTTGTTAATTTGTGCATTTAATACTTTATTTATGTCGTTAATATCATTACAAGTAAGACCGTAAATATAACAACACTGTGTAGAATTAGTTTCTGTCAAAGCATTACAACCTTTTCCATCCACCATTGTAAAGAGCATTTTGTGGCTTATTTCAAAGCATGTCTCATCATTAGTGCATTTTGTTGGTTGCGTGTATAATCTAATTATCTATATAAGTTCTCTCAGACTTACAAATGTCAGCAGTCTCGTGAGCAAACCGAAATCTGATGGGTCTGCAAAATCTCGTATAGACGAACACCTTCTATTTTGCCAAATAATAACTTGTTCATTTCCTCCGGGTTTTTCCATAGTAAGTTGCAAGGGCACCAAATAATGATGCAATGAATATATTGTATCAGTTGCCTCAGGATTCGTAGCAAATCTATGCTTATATTCCGATTGATTGGATCCGTCGAATCCCTATTTAGTCATCAAACATAGTTTTCCCAATTTGTCTAGTCCCTGACCCTTTAAAATATCTTCCTGGACTTTCGAAATACGCAAAACTGTATGATTCTGGACCTCTTGTATCTTTACTTCAGCAGAAGTTTCCGTGACAATAATTTCTTTCTTTTGGGATAACATTCCTTTTTGGCTAACTGAATTTTTTTACATGATGGAAACTTCTGGTAAGTGCTGCATCGATAAACATAGATAAAGCCTCAGTTCCTTGAAGTTTTCTTGTCTGTGGGATGTCCAATTGCTTGTACGCAGTTCTGAATTTTAAAGCACGTTTTGGTGAAGTCGTCTTTAATGACTTTAGAAGCATCTATCTGGCCAGAAGAACGTAAACTCATTTGGGCAGCATATGATAGTGCTCCAGGAGAATGTTAAGCTCGCAACTTTTTAGTTTTCTGACGTTTCGATCTTTCACTGACGTTTTCTAACGTTTTCTCAGATATTTTCACAACAATATTTTGTAAATGCTATGTAAGTTTCCAGCCATACTCTATTTTTTTTTTCAAGTTCTTCTTTTCTATTGGATTCCATCCATCTCTTTTTAAAATCTGCCATAAAATAAGATAATTTCCTTTTTAAATCTGAAGTTCGATCTTCAAGAAATTAATTCGATCTCCTATTTTTCTTGTTACATTCTTTCATTACATCGTACATAGTCCGTCTTGTTAAAAAATATTAGTAGAACCAGACTCTGGAAGGCGAAGTTAAGAAAAATAATCAACTAAATGAAAAAGGTAAAATTAACTAGTCTACCCACATGGTAAATATAAACTTATATTTTAAATTAGCACAAACGTGCACAAACTTTTAATAAATATTTTGAAAACCTAATAGTGTTTTTTACAAAAATAAGTAAAAATATTAACCCGGAAATGCTCGGAACCTTACTATAATGATAAGTATGTATAATGATAATCAAAATGTTTATTTTAACACGTGGTGTGATTGTCTCGATTTTAAGGTTTTTCATTAATATAAATCCATAGAAATATTCAAAAATAATATACTAACCTGTAGGAAAAGCTTCCATGACGAAAACAATTCACAGATGGAACACAGAATTATGCTAACTCGAAATACGCTCTGGTACAAATAGCCAAGTAAAGCACAAGTTTCGACTGATGTGGTGACGATTTGAGTGTTTCCCTTGCCCATTTCTTACCGGAATATAATGCAAACTATAGTTTTGAAATGAAATATAGCACTTATCGCCATTTCTGATTTTTTGCCAACTTTATCTGCATTTAGCACCACTGTGGGGCGTATTGGTTAAGCATAACGTATTTCCAGGCGATGGCAAAGTTGCATTATTAGGGGGTTACATTTAATAGTATCAGGCTGTTTTGAATTATTTTGTTTGTTAGTGTGTTTTTTAGTTTTAACTAAACGGTCAGTAGTTTTGCCACAACAGTTTTTAAGTAAAGTATTTGTGGTGCAAGTTAATATAGTAATTTACAATGTGTTCCCGGCTATGAATTCCGCAATCACTAAAATTCATTTTTACTGAAGTAATTTAAAACAAAATCAGTGACAAAAACCTCTCATATGAATAATCAAAAATTCTTTTCTCATAACCTTTATAATAATTTATTAAATATAATGTAAATAGGTGAGACGATTTCTACTACTTTTCGCGAGGAAATAACGCTCCTGTACTGAAATTTATAATGAGACAATAATTATTATTAAAAATTACGGCGTAGCTGGCCTGGAGTATATGTTAATTTAAATGTTATGGTTTTATCCTTATCAAGAACATTACTGAAATTAGCAATATATTTGGAATAGTAAAAATTTCTTTGTCTGATAGAATTTCGGACACATAAATATTTTATTCGTTTTCCTGAACAGCTGGATCAAATTCAGCTTATTCAGTTACCCGAAGTTTAGCATCCCTACTTTGACGAATAGGAAAAAGGTTTTGAAAAATATTCTGGACAATCAGAAAATTTAGTAGGTATTGTATGTGACTAAAAGCGAGGAAACATTAATTTCACTGTTATAACTGTTAACATGACCCTCTGGGAATCTTGTTCAGATTTCGGTAAAGAATTGCTTTTAATAAGATGAAGCTCACACATTTTAATGCATTTTTAAAGTGTAAATCCTTTTCTTAGAATAGCTGAACCATTTTTACACAAGTTTTCGAAAAGATGTACACTTTTGGCCCAATCACATAATTTTCTTTACAACCTGATACAATGCATTTACAATTTAATTAAAAAATACTAATTATATCGTGAAAACTCGGAAAACATAATAAGCTAAGTATGGACTTATAATACGTGCACAAAACTGCACTATTGTATTAAAAACGTGCAATTGCGTATTACTCTGATGGCAGATTCTCGAATAATGGGGCCTAGCGTGTGACGTATGCAAGTACGTTTGAATTAGAACTGAGGAATTATTTTTAGGTGGTATTGATAATTAACCTATTTGATGTTAAGTTGCGTAAGCAGAGGCCTCATATTGCTGACAATATTCATTGTAGTATAAATGGCAACAATGCATGCAAAAACCCATTGATGTTAGGTTGCATAAGAAGGAGTCTCCATATTGTTAAAAACATCCATTTTATAGTGTATCAATCAATCAGCACTGGGTCATGGTATTTCGATATCCAGGTACAGTAATTGTCTGTTTCGCTTAAGACTTAAAATTGTTTTAAATATGTAAAAGGACCGTTTAGTAATTGGGTAGTATAGCTCATTTTAAATGATATTTAAGAAAAATATAGGATTTTTCATATGTATCTCATTTTTCATTTATTTCGCTTTTGTTCAAATTTGGCCCAAAGTGAAAGGGCTAATTAGAAAGGAATATGTCTTAATTTTGAAAATTTAGAAAATGTTTTTGTAAAACATAATTTTTTTCATAACAAAACGCTATCAGTATTTCATACAAACACAATATTGTTATTAGAAAAAAATCATTGCTTAACTGTTTTATCTATTTTCAGGTCATCCTCACTTCTTCAACCAGCTTTCATGTGGCTTGGATTTAATTTCGATGGCAGGCGAATGGTTAACAGCAACTGCTAACACCAACATGTTCACTTTCGAAATTGCACCTGTTTTTATTTTAATGGAAAATGTAGTAATGACTCACATGCGAGAGCTTATTGGAAAAAACTGGAGAAAAGTGAGACTCTATATTAAGTACCAGGTAAAGTGTTCTAATGAATATCATTACAAATGTAACAAATACGATAATCCGCCTCATGGAGCTTTAGGGCATATCAGATATATATTTGCTGATGTCTCTTCTTCTTCGGTAAACATAAAAACAAATGGGCAATAACAACAACTCATTTTAAAATGTTCCTCAAGATTCTAGCTGGGGAAGCACCATTAGTTGAAACACATAGCTTAAGGAATTTATTCAATAAGTGATGCTGATGAACGAAGAAAAAAATATAATGTTTCATGTAATGCTATTACGAACATTTTTAGTGGGGTTTAGCAATAGTCACAATTTTTTTAATTTATTTCTATCCTCTTTGATGGCACAAGACACTTTTCACATTTCCCAAAAAATACAAGTTTCAAAGATAAATTGACGATTTATTCCATTATCATTGTTCAAGCAATAGGATATACTCTTGATAACTGTATAATTGTAATGTACATTATAATGGGGCATGCAGAGATTACTATACGTAGTAAATTTCATTCGATTTGTCGTATAATCTCCACCAGATGTTAACTGAAATTTCTATTTTAGTAGTTTAAATTGCAAATTCCTCGCTTGTTGACGTTTGGAATTAAAGGAATTAAATGTTAACATTCCAAATAGGCTGAATTTACTTCTTAAAAAAATGTACATTTTAGTGAATTTGCACAATTAACTTTCAAACATTCACAGTAAACAAGCAAAAATAAGCGAGCACTTTGTAACATTTAGAAATGGTTTAAGGCCTCATTATATAAGAATTAATAAAAATGAATGAACTAATATTATTTATCATAAAAACACGACAAATTCAGCATAGAAATGGTGATAAATACAAGCGAAATTCATTAACTGTATAAAGGTTCAGAATAAAAATATAAAGGTACATCCAAAAACATAGATATTAGTTTTGATTTGGAGTTTAAAATTCAGATCGTTTCAGGACAATGTATGGATGGGTAATTAATTATAGCTCAATGAACCAATTTCATGATGGTTGTCGATAATAGGTTCTACATGCGTTAAGCCCACATCAGTTAACTTCGCTGTAGTGGTTGATACCTACTTTTACCAGGTCTTGTATTACAGGCATGTTATTAACTGAATGAGCGAGGACCGGGGTATCTTCTATATTTAAAATCCTCTTAAAAAAGATGCAATCCCCGCTGTACAATTATGACCCGATTTAAATAAGTCTAAATGGACGCTACGTGCTCAGTCTGCTAGTTTTGTTGTATAAGAGCGAGAACGGTTATAGTTCTTCATATTCAAGAGTTTATTTAAAATGGTTTAAAGTAAGCTTCAAAAAGTGTGTCAGTAGTGACCAAACCATTTACGTTACTCAAGAAATGACATATGTATTCAGACTCGTCTGAGACCCAACAGGACTGACCATCAATTAAGTCAGACTTTACTTGTAGCCGCTTCTTAACCTTTTCCTGCAAATCATATCCATTTCAATTCACTATCAGGGATCACCAAGTTCTTAGCCACGCATATAAAGAGTTATAATGTCGTATTTCAAATCAGAAACATACGACAACACACCAACCTTTTTGAAGCCAGATTCTTTTCGGAATGGTTAACAGAAGTGTACTAAAGATTTTAAGGTTTGTATTCTGCCTCTAAAAAACTGTTTTCGAGAAACGTCTCAAAGAATCATTGCAATTATTTTATTTTTGTAGTTAATAACTTGTATCGATAATACTATTTTACATATTGTTAGGAGCCACATACCAATGATTAAAGTTAATTCGATTAGTTTCAAATTATTGGTACTCGGTATTATATATGCATTATTAGAGCAAGTTAGCCTAGTTAGAAGTTAACCACTACTATATTTTCATGAAAATTGGTAAGACATAATACACAGATTATTCTAACTAAAAGTTAACTCATATATATACAATAATTGTAACACAACCACGTGAAAAATATGTGTATAATTCGAAAAAACTAAATTCCCAAAGTGAGCGCTTGCTGCTAACGCATTCATTCACAAAAACCGGACCCCAGAGGGCACAATATATTCTTATTTTCGATTTTGTATCATTTTTTCACACGAATCATTTAGAACTTATCCCTTTCTGATTATCATCTGCAATAATGGATACTTATTAACTTGGGAAGAGAATAATCATTTTCTGTTGCTTTCTCAGAATATTTTACATAAATAACAAAACCTTAAATATTGTGAAAATGGTTTGATAACTTTTTTTAGTATGTTATTTGTATAAATGTTATTGATTCTGGCTAAGAAATGAAATAAGTATATTTGTGTAGATACAAATTTCAATATAAATACAATTTGTCTATTGATTATTTCTTTTTTGTTTGTTTCAGGTGGGTCGATATCCAATTTATATGCTTTCTTAGCATGATAAGATGTCAAATTATAAGGATAGTAATAGTTATTACAGGTCAACGGGGAAGTTCACTTCTAGTTAAGTAAGTTTATTTATTTTTACCCCCCCACAAAAAATCGGGCCAGAACTTCTTTAAAATACCAAAAGTTCAACTAGAGAGGTTTTTGATAAATTTATTGGAGAATTTATTTTGATTTCTTTTTAAAAACCAAAATATAACAATCACTTGAAATCAGAAATAAAAAGAAGTTTCCGTACAGAACCAGCCAAAACCAAGTTATTTTGTTGTATTGTCCATCTTGAAAACACAGAATTCAATCCAAAACAAATTTCCTTCACCACAATTTTCACTTTTAGAGCCATTATTCCGTCAAATCGTGTGCATCAATTTGCGGTCCCGGCACCGACAATTGTGTAATGAAGTTCTCAGATGAGAACGGTCGGCCGATTCCTTCTGAAATTGTGTCTGTCTGATCACTTGCGGCACAGGATGCAGTAAGGGGAACATATCAAGCGTCATTTGTTGCAGTTAATTCAAACTACAGTCCTTTGGCCTTTTAACCTCATCAACGAGCTTTCGCCAGATATTCAAATAAAATATGGAATGCGGTTAAATGTCGCTGATGAGTATAGACTAAGGGAATGTAGGCATAAAAATGCTTAATTTCCTGTAAAATTCTGGAAAATAACTGCTCTACTTTAAGAGTAAAACTGATTATAAATCAAACACCTCGATCAAATCGAAATCCATACTTACTGCCAAAAAAGTATATAAACCTAAAACATTTTCAATTAGACAGGTATTTTAAGACGATTCTAAAGTGTTTTAACCAACAGTTTTTGTGTTAAGTCGTCATGTATATCACAAAATTTTTTGGAACATCTTGGATGTAATACATTTTTTTTTAAATTACAATAATGATATTTAGATGCGTACGAAAAAAAATTCAGCTACAGTCACAATTATCGATTTTAAGAAAACATAAAAGAAAGTACCAGTTATGAGACATCTGTTCAATGACACGCAGCCATTTTCACTTCCGAAAACTAAACAGGGTGGCCAAAATAATTTTTTTTAAAATTTATGTTCTTCGTAAATTGAACTTTCTCAATTATTTCCAACCACAATTCTGCATATTTTTGGATTTATACGATGTGTAATTGAAAAACGAACATTTTTTACACGGGCATCCCTATAGCTATTTGTAACCATTTTTGAGTCATTGAACAGTTATAATCAGAAATTCAGCCCCAAAAATTAAAAATACATTTTTTTGGCATTCAAGAGAAGATATTATAAAAGGTGCTCTACATAAGTACTGCATTTTGATTGATACACACGGCGCGCTCTTTAAAATGAGGTTTTACCAGTTCATCAAATTGTTGGAGTGATACTTCTAGAAGCATTTATTATCCATTCCTTCAAAATTTTTGGATTGCTATTGGCGTGAAGCTTCTACGGGCACTACATGTAACACGCTTATTATAATACTTTCTCTTAAATTATTTGAGAAAACTTCATTTTTAATTTTTATTGTTAATTTTGCAGTTATTATTCAATAAATTGAAAATGGTCTCAAATAGGCATACGAATGTACGTACAAAAATGTAGGAATTAATCTTAAACAGCCCTTTTCGAGCTGCCTGCAAGGTGGTTGTTAGGTGATGCAACTGTTGCACATCCCATAGAAAATAAAAAAGGAATTAAA